>BQNB010049684.1:0-41915 GCA_026074375.1 Tanacetum coccineum | reverse complement strand
TTGTATTTCCTTTTGATGTTGTGAGCTAATAAGCTCAAAATAAGCTTGTTCGAACCAACAAATAAGCCAAAATAAGTTACATACAAAATAAGCTACATAGCAAACATATGTTTTTCAACCATCATGACCACAATGTCAAAACTAACAAAACCTTATATTTTTTCTTTTTATTTCGAATCCCAAACGCACCCTAAACATTCATTTGTGAACTTTTCGCTTTCGATTTTTAACGATCGGGCCGTACAACTAACATTTATGCATCACTAGCAACCCAAAAGTACAAGTTAAAAATAAATTTTACAGACTTACAAAAATGGTCTTCAAAATAAATTTTGACGCGAACCGGACAACCCAAACGTTGTTTAAATGCTAACCCGTGTACTAGAATCAACCTAAGGCTTCTATGACTTCAAGTTCCTAACCAAAGAAATTTAAAAATGTATGATTTATGTGTGTTGGTGACTTCGGCCGAACCAAGAAAGAAAAAGAGAGAAGTGTGTTTTGATTTTTGTAAAACACATGAGAAGTGTGTGTTTTGGTATCAAACAAAATCATATATGCCAAATACGAGTACCAACAAGAGACCAAGGTGCTAAAAATAAGCCACCCTTGTCCCATCCTTGTCTCGAACCGGTTAAGGTATCCAAAGGGTCTCGGGAGTCTTCGATTTGTGTCGGGTTTACTTAAAACTCAAAAACCGTGATCGTAAAATATTTCCCGAAGTTACTTAGCATTTTTATTCACTTTAAAAATACTTTTCCAATAACTTAGAGTATTTACTTGACATTTCTTCATATTAGACCTCCCAAAAACTCATTTGGACATTAACGGAAGTGCCGGGACACGTTTTTCGGCATTTCTCAAAATTCACGGGTCCACCACCCGGAATATAAATAACATAATAATAACCTCTAAAAAGGATTATTATTCATAATAAACTACTATTTCCATAATTCTCATAAAATCACCACCGTCAACATGGTACAATATTCTAAATAAACTGACAAACGTCAAATAGTCGAAGGACTAAATTAGAATATTCAAAACACAAAAAGGGCAAGGGTTACATTCTACCCCTCTTAAAAGAATTTCGCCCTCGAAATTCAACTACTATCAGCACTAAACAGATGCGGGTACTTAAGCTTCATCTGATCTTCACGCTCCCATGTGAATTCAGGACCACATTTCGAATTTCACTGAACCTTGACAATGGAAATTCTACTCCGCTTCAGCTTCTTGAACTCTCTTTCCATAATTTCAACAAGATCTTCCACAAAATTCAACTTATCATCAATTCGGATCTCATCTAAAGGTACTTGCAGTGTTGGATCGCCAGAAAAGTTATTGGTACTTAATTGCTTAAAGTTTATGATTGTATTAATTATGGAGTAATTTGTGACGACGAAGCTAAAAGGCGCAATTCTAGAACTAAAACGAAGACATTTGAAGAATACTCTTATCTGCTACCATACACCATATCCAGCAGAGAAGATACGACGTATCAATGCCAACTCATCACAAGTATACGCGTACATTCCATTCCAGATTCGGCGTATAGGCTTCCTCCTCCCTATCACATAACTTTTTATTGACGATCCACGGCGTAAGCCTTAAGTCTATCCTTATCTGCAAGATCTTCTCAGTGGTTTCTTGCACTAACTTAGGTCCTATCAACCGACCCTCTCCAACCTCAGCCCACATAATTGGCGAACGACACTTTTTACCATACAATGCCTCAAACAGAGCACATCTCACACTAGAATGATAACTATTGTTATACGAAAACTCAACTAATGGAAAAGATATCCCAACTTCCTCCAAAGTCTAGGACGCACGCTCTAAGCATGTCTTCCAAAGTCTGAATTGTACGCTACATCTGTACCATTGGTCCGAGAGGTAAGGGTACTCATGTCTAAACGGTTCCTAATGCCTCTTGGCATTGACAGCTAAAACCTTCGAAAAAAAATTATGTTGGGGAAAAAACTATAACCCCGACTATTTTTCCCCAACCGCTTTTCCCCCAGTAAATATGATTGAGATTGGCATACCATGCCTAGAAACAATCTCATTCAAGTATAGCCTAGCTAACCTCTCCATCTTATAATCCTCACGCATAGGTAGAAAATGAGCAGACTTAGTCAATCGGTCCACAATGACCCAGATTGTGTCATGCCCACTACTAGTCCTAGGCAACTTAGTCACAAAATCTATAGCTATCCCTTCCCATTTCCATTCGGGAATCTCAGGTGCTACAGCAGGCCAAATGGCCTCTGATGCTTAGCCTTAACCTTTAAATAAGTCAAACACTTACTTACATACACAGCTATGTCTTTCTTCATACCCGGCCACCAATACCTATCTCTAAGGTCATAATACATCTTATCAGCTCCTGGGTGTACAGAGTACTTCGACTTATGGGCTTCGTCCATTATCAGGGTTCTCATATCACCCTTCAAAGGCACCCATATTCGATCTAGGTAATACAACGCTCCATCACTCCTAAGCTTA
This sequence comes from Tanacetum coccineum, assembly GCA_026074375.1. Classification (NCBI taxonomy): domain Eukaryota; kingdom Viridiplantae; phylum Streptophyta; class Magnoliopsida; order Asterales; family Asteraceae; genus Tanacetum; species Tanacetum coccineum. Next base: position 39,407 of record BQNB010049684.1, on the reverse strand, counting down.
ATCATCTTATCTATTCCTCTCTACAATCCAGCAGACTCCTCAAACGCCTCTTTCTGAGGCGCTAGTATCCTATCCTTGATACTCGACTAAAGGGTCATATTCAAGGCTCTAACTCTCTTAGGTTTTACTCTCTTATTCCTACTTAGGGCATCAGCCACCACATTCGCCTTACCAGAATGGTAGCGAACCTCACAGTCATAATCACTAAACAACTCTATCCAACGATGTTGTCGCATATTCAACTCTTACTGACTAAAGATATGCTAAAGACTCTTAGATCCGTATATATGGACACACTTTGCCCCATACAAATAATGTCTCAAATATTAAGGCAAACACAGACAACTGGCTCCCAGTTCCAAATCATAGGTCGTATAATTCTTCCTATGAATTTTCAACTGCCTAGACGCATAGGCTATCACCTTACCTCTTTGCATCAACACACATCCTAATCCTAAACCTAATGCATCACAATATACTACAAAATATTCCGGTCCATCGAGGAGAGCTAGAACAGGTGCATTACATAACTTATCCTTTAAAGTTTGAAATGCATTCTCCTGTTCCTCACCCTAGTCAAAAGTCTTACTTTTCTGAGTCAAGACAGTAAGCGGCTTAGCTATCTTAGAAAGTCCTCAATGAATCTACGGTAATACCCTGCCAATCCTAAGAATGAAACCTCAATGAATTCTAGGAGGCTTTCTAATTCTTAACACTTCAATTCTTACTATAAGGGTCTACATGAATCTCATTACCACTTATCACATGCCTAAGAAACTACACTTCTCTTAGCCATAATTCACACTTAGAAAACTTAGCATACAATTTCTCTTTCTTGAGCAGTTCCAAGACTAACCTTAAGTGTTCTACATGCTCCTCCCAAGTCTTAGAGTAGATTAAGATATCATCTATAAACACTAACACAAACTTAACAAGATAAGGCCAACAAACTCTGTTTATTAAATCCTTGAATACTGCTGGTGCATTAGTCAGACCAGCAGGGATTACTGTGAACTTGAAATGTCCATAACGAGTTCTAAATGCAGTCTTTGGAATGTCATCCTCATGCACCCTCAGTTGATGGTATCCGGACCTAAGATCTATCTTTGAGAAAAACTGCGACCCTTGCAGTTGGTCAAATAAGTCGTCTATCCTAGGGAGTGCATAACAATTCTTGATGGTCAACTTATTTAACTCTCTATAGTCAATACACATCCTAAAGGATCCGTCCTTTTTCTTAACGAACAATATTGGCGCTCCCCAAGGCGATGAGCTTGGTCGAATGAAACCTTTGTCTTGGAGTTCCTTGAGTTTACCTCGACAACTCCTCTAATTCAGAAAGTGCCAAACGATAGGGAGACTTTGCAACCAGTGTTGCTCCAGAGATTAACTCAATTCGAAACTCGATCTCCCGATTATACGGCAATCCAAATTGGTCATCCGGAAATACCTCAGGAAAATCTCTCACTACTACGATCTCTTCTTGCCTCTGATCCTTAGTCCTAGCACTCATCAACTATCTAACTTTGTCTTTCAGTTTCTCTTCTAATACTTTAAGCACCTTTCAATCTAGTAGTGGTAATCCTCATTCTTTCTCATGACAAATTATGTTCACAAAACACCCCGCCAAGGCAAAAACATAAGCGTAACGTCATGGTATGGAAAACTAAAGGATTGGGGGGGGGGGATGAATAAGTTTTCTTATTAATCTAGTTACCCAATTTTAAAAATTTTTGTTTTGAAACTATACGTGAAAATGGCCATATGATATGTATTGGTATATTATGTACCAAGATATAAAAACAAATAAATGGAGAGTTAGAAAGAGATAACCAAGACACAAGTATTTATAGTGGTTCGGCTACAAAGACACCTTCCTTGTCCTACTCCACTCCCCGAGTCACCTACTCGAGAGTTTGTAAACACTAGTTACCAAACTCCTTTCAACCGGTGGAGAAGCCTCACAAAGTTGCTTATGACCCTCTCTTTCGGATAAAGCTAAATATCGATTCTTCACAACGTAGAAACAAACCCAACATCTACTATACTTGATTTACAATGATAAATGTAACTAACAACTACAATATGATGTTCAAGATTCAGCAATGTGATCTTGATGATGCTATGGAGATCCAAAACAAGATGCTTTGAAACTTGATCGTCTCGAAGGGGTGTTTGGCAATTTTCTTCTTTGAAGTAAATTACCTACAAAATGTTAAAGGAAACTATGCAAGAAATAGAGAGAAAGATCAGATGATTAGAGAGTATTTCTAAGTGAGAAGGTGTGTAAAAACATGAGAAATGGCTTGGTATTTATAGCCAAAAAATTAACTATAGCCCAGTTTTACCGGTTCTGTTGATGAATGGAACCGACAGCCAAAATCAATGGAACCGGCCTACAGTATCCAAATCTGAATTTTGATTTGTAAAATCTTGAGAGATCATATGAAATCTTGTAAGATTACCCTTGGATTTTGTGGAGATCGTTTAAGCCCATCTAGGATATATTTTACAAATATCATTGATACGAATTAGCACAGCGGAATTAATCAAAGAACACAATGATATTAAACAAGGTTTTACTATTAAACACCAAGCCCCAATATTATTTGATCAAGATAATACGGTTACCTACTGTAACAGGGATCAAGAGATCCTTGAGGCTACACTATCTATTAACTACTATCTATCTAACTACTAAATAAACGTGTACACACACAAACACGTTTATTTACACGACTCTCATAGAAAGCATGTGTTTTCTGGATTGTCCTAAACCTATGTCTATGATCTCTTTATATAGAGAGAGATCAAGACTTACAAAGGAAGTAAATCAATTAGATAAGGAAACTATTTAAATCAATTTAAATCTTTCCTAATCTTTAGCATTGACATCTTTGACCAAATCTTCAAGAATTCTTCATGTGCTCCACCAGCTTGTAGAATTCTAAAGTGTCATATTAAGCCCTTGTTATTTCATTCGTCTTTATTTAAGCATATGTAGTTTTGTAATCATCAAATCAATAAACCCATCAATCTTCCCCTATTTGATATTACAAAACTATCTCCATGAATGAAACAATCTTTAATGCTTTCCCTTGACTTATGACTTCCTTGAACATGCCACCACACATAATAAGCTGTAAATCATATCATTCTAGTCTTCTTCCCCTTTTTGTAATCATCAAATATGGGTCTTTTGAAGATACGCAACTTGGATCATAACAACTACAAACCATATAACACACTACCAATCCATCCGTCTAATGACTCAAATTACCCAGCATTATGTACAATAAGAAAAATGAATTTGAGCAGTAGAAATATAAACTGGCAGTAGTAATAAAGATCAGCAGTAGTAACGAAACACTTCCCCTCAAGTGGTGCATGTAGATGGTTAAACATGTCAACAATAAGCTTCCCCTGAAAAGTATGTTAAACATCTCTTGAATCTCGAACTTAGTAGGCTCTATGTAATAACCACTGATGAAGAAAACTGAGTATAACGAACTTGATGAAGAAGTAGAATTTACCAAACTTGTGTCTTATGTCTTGTTTATCCACGTGACGTCGAACTTATACTGCAAAGCACAAAAAGTATAATAGTCCGCAACCTCCTGAAAGAATCCCTCAACTAGAATGAGCACACTGAGGCGCTACATAAAACGTAACACCTTAAGTGATTAGCGACTATAAGCATTGAAGGCATCAAAAGAAAATCACACATTGCAGATTCTCAAGTCTTCCATCAACACCATATAAAATGAACAAGTTATCTTTAAAGTGTAACACTCACTTTAAGATATGATAAGAACATACATCTAAAAAACTCAACTACAACATCAAATAAGTGATAATTAATCGTCTTCGTAATCACATCTTTAATAAATCCCAAAATAATTGCCATATAACCAATAAGAATAAACTAAAATAATTTCAGTTCTGTTCGAGATCCAAACAGCGTATGTTATCCCAATATCGGCTAACACTAACACTGCAGTACAATCAGGCAGTACTAAATACCAACTGGCAGTATTAACCTTCCGTTGCCAGCAGTACTAATCATATAGGAAGCAGTACAAACGAGCAGTACTAAGTAATGATCAGTACTAAGTGTTCCTTGGCAGCATTTCCAATAGCAGTAGTAATAAAAACACCAACAGTATAATAAGGATACTTTTTTTAAGTATCCAGACGACACTTTTTAGTGTCACAAAACTGTCACGAATCTGTCACAAATTAGCATTCTCCTTTTCCTCCCTGAACTTTTAGGTGACGCATTAAGTGTCACTAATTCTGGTCAGCTAATCTTCACTAGTGCGCTAGCAGTACAAACAATATGTCAAGCAGTACTAAAATTCTTTAGCAGTACTAACTCATGAAGCTAGCAGTAGTAATCAATAATACGAGCAGTACTAAAAATGCATGGCAGTATTAACAACCTTTATGCTCAAACCGTAACAAACAATGAAAGTATACTAACTCCATTTGTAACAATCAACAGTAAGCTTAAGTTACTCTGTCTTTTCAATGACATTTACGCTTTATTGCTCTTTTGGCATTCACAAACTTACAATCAATAATCCTTCTTCCAGTAGCGTCATATTAAAACCACGATCATACCAAAACTTCCGGAAACAAGCAGCAATCAAATCACGTTTACACATCATCAGATCAAAACACCTAACCCTAATTCGATACCTGCTGCTTCTTTTTTAATTTAAACCTTGGCAATACCTGTTTTGTTTTTAAGAATAACAAAACACAAACCTGCTCTTTTAAAAACCGAAACAGCAACCTTCTTTTGATGTTGCCAACCTGTTAGAGTTTTAGAAAACCTTAAATCTCTGATGTGCATCGATTATCAACACTTGTTGTACCATTCTTGTCCACGAACCAAAAATAAAACACCATGTGTCTTCAAAACCTTGTCGTGACTTTAACAACAGAAACCATAAACCTTATATTCTGTTTTCCGTATTAGGGTTTGATGACAAACCCTAGCTTTTCCAAATTCACCTATTATTGAAAAATAGAAAATAAAGCATGAACAAAACCTTGTATAAACCCTAGATCAAGAGCCACCAGGCTCTGATACCAATTATGGAGATCATTTAAGCCCATCTAGGATATAATTTACAAATATCATTGATACAAATTAGCACAACGGAATTAATCAAAGAACACAATGATATTAAACAAGGTTTTACTATTAAACACCAAGCCTCAATATTATTTGATTAAGATAATATGGTTACCTACTGTAACAGGGATCAAGAATCCTTGAGGCTACACTATCTATCTAACTACTAAATAAATGTGTACACACACAAACACGTTTATTTACATAACTCTCATAGAAAGCCTGTGTTTTCTGGATTGTCTAAACCTATATGTATGATCTCTTTATATAGAGAGAGATCAAGACTTACAAAGGAAGTAAATCAATTAGATAAGGAAACTATTTAAATTAATTTAAATCTTTCCTAATCTTTAGCATTGACATCTTTGACCAAATCTTCAAGAATTCTTTATGTGCTCCACCAGCTTGTAGAATTCTAAAGTGTCATATTAAGCCCTTGTTATTTCATTCATCTTCATTTAAGCATATGTAGTTTTTCAAAAAAACTACATATGCTTAAATGAAGATGAATGAAATAACAAGGGCTTAATATGACACTTTAGAATTCTACAAGCTGGTGGAGCACATAAAGAATTCTTGAAGATTTGGTCAAAGATGTCAATGCTAAAGATTAGGAAAGATTTAAATTAATTTAAATAGTTTACTTATCTAATTGATTTACTTCCTATGTAAGTCTTGATCTCTCTCTATATAAAGAGATCATACATATAGGTTTAGACAATCCAGAAAACACAGGCTTTCTATGAGAGTTATGTAAATAAACGTGTTTGTGTGTGTACACATTTATTTAGTAGTTAATAGATAGTGTAGCCTCAAGGATCTCTGATCCCTGTTACAGGTGGTAACATATTATCTTGATTAAATAATATTGAGGCTTGATGTTTAATAGTAAAACCTTGTTTAATATCATTGTGTTCTTTGATTAATTCCGTTGTGCTAATTTGTATCAATGATATTTGTAAATTATATCCTAGATGGGCTTAAATGATCTCCATAATTGGTATTAGAGCCTGGTGGCTCTTGATCTAGGGTTTATACAAGGTTTTGTTCATGCTTTATTTTCTGTTTTTCAATAATAGGTGAATTTGGAAAAGCTAAGGTTTGTCATCAAACCCTAATACGTAAAACAGAATATAAGGTTTATGGTTTCTGCTGTTAAAGTCACGACAAGGTTTTGAAGACACATGGTGTTTTATTTTTGGTTCGTGGACAATAATGGTATAACAAGTGTTGATAATCGATGCACATCAGAAATTTAAGGTTTTCTAAAACTCTAACAGGTTGGCAACATCAAAAGAAGGTTGCTGTTTTGGTTTTTAAAAGAGCAGGTTTGTGTTTTGTTATTCTTAAAAACAAAACAGGTATTGCCAAGGTTTAAATTGAAAAAGAAGCAGTATGTATCGAATTAGGATTAGGTGTTTTGATATGATGATGTGTAAATGTGATTTGATTGCTGCTTGTTTCTAAAAGTTTTGGTATGATCGTGGTTTTAATATGACGCTACTGGAAGAAGGATTATTGATTGTAAGTTTGTGATCGCCAAAGAGCAGCAAAAGGTAAATGTTCATTGAAAAGTCAGGTAACTTAAGCTTACTGTTGCTGTCACAAAACGAGTTAGTACTACTTTTATTGTTCGTACGGTTTGAGCATAAAGGTTGTTAATACTGCCATGCATTTTTAGTACTGCTCGTATTATTGATTACTACTGCGAGCTTCATGAGTTAGTACTGCTAAAGAATTTTTAGTACTGCTTGACATATTGTTTGTACTGCTAGCGCACAGTGACAGATTAGCGACAGAATTAGTGACACTTAAAGCGTCACTAAAAGTCATGGGAGGAAGGAGAATGCTAATTTGTGACGGATTAGTGACAGTTTTGTGACACTATAAAGTGTCGTCTGGATACTTAAAAAAAGTATCCTTATTACTATTGTTGGTGTTTTTATTACTACTGCTATTGGAAATGCTGCCAAGGAACACTTAGTACTGATCATTACTTAGTACTGCTCGTTTGTACTGCTTCCTATATGATTAGTACTGCTGGCAACGGAAGGTTAATACTGCCAGTTGTGTATTAGTACTGCTCGATAGTACTGCCAGTGTTAGCCGATATTGGACAACATACGCTGTTTAGATCTCGAACAGAACTGAAATTATTTTAGTTTATTCTTATTGGTTATATGGCTATTATTTTGGGATTTATTAAAGATGTGATTACGAAGACGATTAATTATCACTTATTTGATGTTGTAGTTGAGTTTTTTAGATGTATGTTCTTATCATATCTTAAAGTGAGTGTTACACTTTAAAGATAACTTGTTCATTTTATATGGTGTTGATGAAGACTTGAAGAATCTAGCAATGTGTGATTTTTCTTTTGATGCTCAATGCTTATATTCGCTATCACTTAAAGGAGTTACGTTGTAGCGCTCAGTGTCTCATCTAGTTGAGGATTCTTTCAAGAGGTTGCGGTCTACATAAACTTTGTGACTTTGGCATATCAAGTTCGACGTCACGTGGATAAACAAGACATAAGACACAAGTTTGGTAAATTCTACTTCTTCATCAAGTTCGTTATACTCAGTTTTCTTCATCAGTGGTTATTACATAGAGCCTACTAAGTTCGAGATTCAAGAGATGTTTAACATACTTTTCAGGGGAAGCTTATTGTTGACATGTTTAACCCATCAACTGCACCACTTAGAGGGTAGTGTTCGTTACTACTGCAGATCCTTATTACAACTGCCATTTTATATTTCTACTGCTCACATTCATTTTTCTTATTGAACATAATGCTGGGTAATTTGAGTCATTAGACGGATGGATTGGTAGTGTGTTATATGGTTTGTAGTTGTTAAGATCCAAGTTGCGTATCTTCAGAAGACCCATATTTGATGATTACAAAAAGGGGAAGAAGACTAGAATGATATGATTTACAGCTTATTATGTGTGGTGGCATGTTCAAGGAAGTCATAAGTCAAGGGAAAGCATTAAAGATTGTTTCATTCATGGAGATAGTTTTGTAATATCAAATAGGGGAAGATTGATGGGTTTATTGATTTGATGATTACAAAACTACATATGCTTAAATAAAGACGAATGAAATAACAAGGGCTTAATATGACACTTTAGAATTCTACAAGCTGGTGGAGCACATGAAGAATTCTTGAAGATTTGCTCAAAGATGTCAATGCTAAAGATTAGGAAAGATTTAAATTGATTTAAATAGTTTCCTTATCTAATTGATTTACTTCCTTTGTAAGTCTTGATCTCTCTCTATATAAAGAGATCATAGACATAGGTTTAGACAATCCTAGAAAACACAGGCTTTCCCTATGAGATTCGTAGAAATAAATATGATTGGAGTATACACATTTATTTAGTAGTAGATAGATAGTAGTTAATAGATAGTGTAGCCTCAAGGATCTCTTGATCCCTGTTACAGTAGGTAACCGTATTATCTTGATCAAATAATATTGGGGCTTGGTGTTTAATAGTAAAACCTTGTTTAATATCATTGTGTTCTTTGATTAATTCCGCTGTGCTAATTCGTATCAATGATATTTGTAAAATATATCCTAGATGGGCTTAAAACGATCTCCACAAAATCCAAGTAATCTTACAAATTTTCATATGATCTCGTCAGATTTACAAATTACAAAATTCAGATTTGGATACTATAAGGCCGGTTCCATTAAATTTGGCGTCGTTTCCATCATCAACAGAACCGTAAAACAGGGCTATCGTTAATTTTTTGGGCTATAAATACCAAGCATATTCCTTATGTTTTACACACCGTCTCACTAGAAATACACCTAATCATCTGATCTTTCTCTCTATTTCTTGCATAGTTTCCTTTAGCATTTTGTAGGTAATTTACTTCAAAGAAGAAAATTGCCAAACACCCCTTTGAGACGATCAAGTTTTAAGCATCTTGTTTCGGATCTCCATAGCATCATCAAGATCACATTGCTGAATCTTGAACATCATATTGTAGTTGTTAGTTACATTTATCATTGTAAATTAAGTATAGTAGTGTTGGTTTGATTCTACCGTGTGAAGAATCCGATATTTAGCTTTATACCGAAAAAGAGGTATAAGCAACGTTGTGAGGCTTCTCCACCGGTTGAAAGGAGTTCGGTGACTAGTGTTTACAAACTCTCGAGTAGGGGGGGGGGGGGGGGGGGTGACTCGGGGAGTGGAGTAGGACAAGGAAGGTGTCTTTGTAGCCGAACCACTATAAATACTTGTGTCTTGGTTATCTCTTTCTAACTCTCCATTTATTTGTTTTTATATCTCTTACATCATATACCAATACCAATATCATAGTCATTTCACGTATAGTTTCAAACAAATTTTAAAAAGGTAACAATTAATCAAGAAAACTATTCAACCCCCCCCCCATCCTTCTAGTTTTCCATACCCATGACGTTACGCCTTATGTTTTTGCCTTGGCGGGGTGTGACATAATTTGTCATGAGAAAGTAGTGAGGATACCACTACTAGATTGAAAGGTGCTTAAAGTATTAGAAGAGAAACTGAAAGACAAAGTTAGATAGTTGATGAGTGCTAGGACTAAGGATCAGAGGCAAGAAGAGATCGTAGTAGTGAGAGATTTTCCTGAGGTATTTCCGGATGACCAATTTGGATTGCCGTATAATCGGGAGATCGAGTTTCGAATTGAGTTAATCTCAGGAGCAACACTGGATTGCAAAGTCTCCCTAATCGTTTGCACTTTACTGAATTAGAGGAGTTTTGTCGATGTAACTCAGGAACTCCAAGACAAAGGTTTCATTCGACCAAGCTCATCGCCTTGGGGAGCGCCAATATTGTTCGTTAAGAAAAAGGGCGGATCCTTTAGGATGTGTATTGACTATAGAGAGTTAAATGAGTTGACCATTAGGAATCGTTATGCACTCCCTAGGATAGACGACTTATTTGACCAACTGCAAGGGTCGCAGTTTTTCTCAAAGATAGATCTTAGGTCCGGATACCATCAACTGAGGGTGCATGAGGATGACATTCCCAAAGACTGCATTTTTTTTATTTTTTTTTAGAACTCGTTATGGACATTTCAAGTTCACAGTAATCCCTGCTGGTCTGACTAATGCACCAGCAGTATTCAAGGATTTAATAAACAGAGTTTGTTGGCCTTATCTTGTTAAGTTTGTGTTAGTGTTATAATATATCTTAATCTACTCTAAGACTTGGGAGGAGCATGTAGAACACTTAAGGTTAGTCTTGGAACTGCTCAAGAAAGAGAAATTGTATGCTAAGTTTTCTAAGTGTGAATTATGGCTAAGAGAAGTGTAGTTTCTTAGGCATGTGATAAGTGGTAATGAGATTCATGTAGACCCTAGTAAGATTGAAGCTGTTAAGAATTAGAAAGCCCCTAGAACTCCATCTGAGGTTCATTCTTAGGATTGGCAGGGTATTACCGTAGATTCATTGAGGACTTTTCTAAGATAGCTAAGCCGCTTACTGTCTTGACTCAGAAAAGTAAGACTTTTGACTAGGGTGAGGAACAGGAGAATGCATTTCAAACTGAAGGATAAGTTGTGTAATGCACCTGTTCTAGCTCTCCTCGATGGACCGGAAGATTTTGTGGTATATTGTGACGCATCAGGCCTAGGATTAGGGTGTGTGTTGATGCAAAGAGGTAAGGTGATAGCCTATGCGTCTAGGCAGTTGAAAATTCATAGGAAGAATTATACGACCTATGATTTGGAACTGGGAGCAGTTGTGTTTGCACTTAATATTTGGAGACATTATTTGTATGGGGCAAAGAGTGTCATATATACGGATCATAAGAGTCTTTAGCATATCTTTAGTCAGTAAGAGTTGAATATGCGACAACATCGTTGGATAGAGTTGTTTAGTGATTATGACTGTGAGATTCGCTACCATCCTGGTAAGGCGAATGTGGTGGCTGATGCCCTAAGTAGGAATAAAGAGAGTAAAACTAAGAGAGTTAAAGCCTTGAATATGACCCCTTTTAGTCGAGTATCAAGGATAGCGAATACTAAGCGCCTAGAAAGAGGCGTTTGAGGAGTCTGCTGGATTGTAGAGAGGAATAGATAAGATGATTAAGCTTAGGAGTGATGGAGCGTTGTATTACCTAGATCGAATATGGGTTCCTTTGAAGGGTGATATGAGAACCCTGATAATGGACGAAGCCCATAAGTCGAAGTACTCTGTACACCCAGGAGCTAATAAGATGTATTATGACCTTAGAGATAGGTATTGGTGGCGGGTAGAAGCATACATAGTTTGTGTATATAAGTAAGTGTTTGACTTATTTAAAGGTTAAGGCTAAGCATCAGAGGCCATCTGGCTTGCTGCAGCAACCTGAGATTCCCGAATGGAAATGGGAAGGAATAGCTATAGATTTTGTGACTAAGTTGCCTAGGACTAGTAGTGGGCATGACACAATCTGGGTCATTGTGGACCGATTGACTAAGTCTGCTCATTTTCTACCTATGCGTGAGGATTATAAGATGGAGAGGTTAGCTAGGCTATACTTGAATGAGATTGTTGCTAGGCTGGTATGCCAATCTCAATCATATTCTGATCGTGATAGTCGGTTCACATCGAGGTTTTAGCAGTCAATGCAAGAGGCATTAGGAACCCGTTTAGACATGAGTACAACTTACCACCCTCAGACCAATGGTCAGAGTGAGCGTACAATTCAGACTTTAGAAGACATGCTTAGAGCGTGCGTCCTAGACTTTGGAGGAAGTTGGGATGTTCATCTTCCATTAGTTTAGTTTTTGTATAACAATAGTTATCATTCTAGTGTGAGATGTGCTCTGTTTGAGGAATTGTATGGTAAAAAGTGTCGTTCGCCAATTATGTGGGCTGAGGTTGGAGAGGGTCGGTTGATAGGACCTAAGTTAGTGCAAGAAACCACTGAGAAGATCTTGCAGATTAAGGATAGACTTAAGGCTACGCGTGATCGTCAAAAAAGTTATGTTGATAGGAGGAGGAAGCCTCTAGAGTTTAGTGTAGGTGACTATGTCTTGCTCAAAGTGTCGCCTTGGAAAGGTGTGGTACGCTTTGGTAAGAAAGGGAAGTTAACACCTAGGTTTGTTGGACCTTTTGAGATCATTGAGAAAGTAGGCCCAGTGGCTTACAGGTTAGATTTGCCTAAGGAGTTAGATGATGTTCATTACATGTTTCACGTGCCGAACCTTAAGAAGTGTTTGGATGATCCAACACTGCAAGTGCCCTTGGATGAGATCTAAGTAGATGCTAAGTTAAATTTCGTAGAGGAGCCTGTGGAAATCTTGGAGAGAGAGTTCAAGAAGCTGAAGCATAGTAGGATTGCCATCATTAAGGTTCGGTGGAATTCAAAACGTGGTCCTAAATTCATGTGGGAACGTGAAGATCAGATGAAGCTTAAGTATCCGCATTTGTTTAGTGCTGATAGTAGTTGAATTTCAGGGTCAAAATTCTTTTAAGAGGGGTAGAATGTAACCTTTGCCCTTTCTGTGTTTTGAATATTCTAATATTAGTCCTTTGACTATTTGACGTTTGTCAGTTTTATTAGAATATGTACCGTGTTGACGGTGGTGATTTATATGATGGTGATAATTGATGGTTTATGGTGTATAATAATCCTTTTTAGAGGGAATTATTATGTTAGTTATGTTCTGGGTGGTTGACCCGTGAATAGTTATGCCAAAAAGGAGTCCTGACACGTTCGTTAATGTCCAAAATTAGTTTTTGGGGGAATAAAGCGTGGAAATATGTCAAGTAAATACTCTAAGTTATTGGAAAAGTATTTTTAAAGTGAATAAAAATGCTAAGTAACTTTGGGGAATAATTTACGGTTGAGTTTTACGAGCTTTTAAGTGATCCCGACACAAAACGATGACACCCAAGACCTCCTAGGATCCTTGGCCGGCTATAGAACAAAAAAAGAGACAAGATGGCTTAATTTTAGCACTTAATGGTCCCGTACTTGAGTACATATGGTTTGTTTGATTGCATTCCATCACTTGTTTTCAAATAATACACACACTTCTCTCTCTTTCTTTCTCTTGTTTTGTCTGAACACTTAGAACACACACAAACTTTGATTTTCAAAATTTTGGTCAAAAACATGAAGATTGATGATATATTGGGTTGATTATAGTGCTCGGGTTATTGTTAAAATAACGTTTGGTTCGTCCGGTTCCCGTCAAAATTTATTTTGAACACTATATTTGTAAGTCTTTCAAATTTAGATTTTACTTATCATTTTGGGTTCCTAGTGATGCATAGATGTTAGTTGTACGGCCCGATCGTTGAAAATCGAAAGCGAAAAGTTTGTGAACGAATGTTTAGGGTGCGTTTGGGGTTCGAAGTAAAAAGGAAAAAAATATAAGGTTTTGTTAGTTTTGATATTGTGGTCGTGATTGTTGAAAAACATATATTTGCTATGTAGCTTATTTTGTATATAGCTTATTTTGGCTTATTGTGGGGTACGAATGAGCTTATTAGCTCACGGCAACTTATGGAAACATAAGGGAGATGTTTTTGGTTATTATCCTAGTATGTCATATTTTTGTGGACTAATACTATAGCTTATGGTGATAATCAAATGCGATACGTAGCTTATTAGCTTATTTTCAAGCTTAATATATGTATTTTGGAGCTTGTGGACTCACGGCCCAATAAGCCCATAGAAGCCGTGGCTTATGGGAGGGATTATTGTGATCCGGATTACTTTGTTACTTATTATATTGGACTTATATATGCTATTGGGCCTTGGTTTTGGGCTTAGAACGTATTTTGGATATGTAAAAGCTATAATGGACCCTTATTGGGCCTTAAAGCCCAATAAGCTTATGCTAGTCATTTTAAGTGTTTTGGCGGACTTTTGGGAAGTGAAAAATACTGGTGAAGTTATATTGAGGTCGTTTTGAGAAAGTATCTTGGTAAACGTCGTGAAAATGTGATTTTTGGAATTGGTTCGGAAAGTGTCGAAATGTTGGGAACTTGTTTGAAAATAAGGTTTAATAACCTTGGAAAATGTTATTTAAACGTACGGATCATGCCGAAATTTCGTAAAAAGTCTATACTTAGAATTTTTACTTAAAAACATGATTTTTATTTTAATAATAAAATATTATTATTTTATTATTTTAATAAGTCGACTAAAAGACGAAAAATATAATTTTTCACGAAACCTTTCTAAAATGTTTAGCAAACATAAACGTTTCATTTTGTGAAGTATAAGATGATATCTACGGTAACTAAGTGTGCCGAATGGACTTATCGAGATATATTTATAAGTATTTATTATAAATATTTACTTATGTTACTTATCTATTTTGCTAAATAGTATAAGTATAAGTATATTGTACTAAGATATGGGTTCGATATGGTATCTTTGGAGTTAAGTTGTCAACCATCACACCACTAAAATGTTTAAAATAATCGTACAACGCATCTAACCTCTATGCATCAAACGTGAAAACTGTTTTGGAAATGAATGATTAAAATGGGACATTAACTGGACTAGGTCGTGTGCAGACATCGTTGCTTTTGCTTGTGTGATTGAGATTTAGTTGCTTAAGACTTGCTTGAGGTGAGTTTCTCGGTATCCCCATTTTTCTATGTTTTTTTTTCGTGTGGGAAAATTATACTCAAATGTGTTATTGAACTGGTTTTTATTTGAACTGTCGAAAACGTGGTTTTCTTTTGGGAACAATTATGTGCTTAAGATTGCTATGTGAATAAATTTGATGTAACTTTACTTTGCATGTATTGTGTTTGGCATGTCAAGGGTTGTGATTTTTACTTGCGTGTACTAAGATTTGGCACTGACAAGGGTGATGGCAAGGAATTTGCCCCCTGTCTAGTGTGGACCTGCTAATATAATGCACCAGCTGGCAGGCCCTTTAGGTGCGTAGTGACATATTGTGTTTTCATAACTAGCGGGGATGCTAGGGCATGCTGATCGACTAGCGAGAATACTAGGTCGTGTTACATGATTAGCGGGGGTGCTAAGTCATGGGTGATTTGCATATATTCACTATCATATTGCACTATTGTCCACTGTTTTGAGATATTGGCACAACTTTTGGGTTTAAGGTCAAACCTACGAGCTCACCAACATTATTGTTGACGTTTTCGAGTATCATTTTCAGGTGAAGTGAAAGATGAATAGTTTGGTGATATGTGATAGCAGGCTTAGAAGTATCCCGTGTGGATTTTTCATGTGAAGCCTTACTTGTTTATTTGTTTGGTTCTTAGTATTTAAAAGTTTTGGGTTAAGTTTGGATTTGGACCCTTGTGTGGGCAATTAGGATTGTAAGAGATATTGGATTTGGTTATGATTTTGGACATCACTCGAGGTTTGTTCGAGGCTGATGGTCTTTGTAACACTTAAAGTTTATGCATTGTAGTTTTCTCTATATTGTATCTTGTGTTATGATTGATCATTATGTTGCATTCCCGAGTTTCCGCCATTGTCGAGGTGTGACAAAAGTCAACAGTTAAATACTTGTGGGGTTTGATTTAGTTTCTTTGTGGTTACAATGAAGTTGTTTAGGATTTAAGTAGATATGAATAATGGAGTCATATTAAATAGGACGGTGGAAATAAATATACAATTGGTGTCCATGTGGAATTTAAAAAAAATATTTATCTATTTTGGAAAATCAGCAAGTCATATTTACTAAATCATCACAAAGTAGTCGGTTTCAATACCTAGATTAATAATAGAACAAGTGTGTTTACTAGATGTGTAAATTTTGGAAAGTACGTTTCTATTTAATGGACTTAACCCTTATATCATTGAGAACTTCTTCCCAACTTCTGCTATAATTCTAAAATAATCTCTTATTCCTTTTTATCCAAACATTGTATACTACAGCAGTTAAACATAGTTTTCTCACTACGTTTCATATGTTATTGCAAGTGGGAAGCCTTTCCATATGCAGAAGAATATCCTTCCACTCATTTGTTAACATATCAATTTGGCCATACCTCTTGAGATCATTCCAAATCTTACAAGTAAACTCACAATTGAAAATATATGGTCATGTGAATCATTTCCATTCTTATAAAATAGGCATTGTGGGTGTCTGTTTAGATTCTAACTTAGCATTATATCTTGAGTATTTAGTCGTTCATTAACAGCCAACCAAGTAATGAAAACATGCTTTGGAGTACACTGAGAAAACCAAACAGTATTAGCCCATTGCACTTTGTGATTATTTTCTCTCAATTCCTTCCTGAAGGGTTCCGGTGGTCACCTGCATGGCTATGTACATACACAACGGAATTAAACGAATAAATCCATGCATACCAAAACCTTAATAATCAGATCTTCTTGTACATTGATATAACCTAACTAAACGTATAAAGGGTATTTAGAATTACTTACTCATGTAATCATGCTAGCGTAAGCTCCTTTAAACTTCTCTACTACACGAAACGCCTTCTTCTTGAACTTTATAGTTTCGGGAATGATCACCACTTCTGGACCACGTCATGTATCCACCATTACTACACAGGTAGGACTAGGGTTATGAACCTATCGCAAGTTAGGCAAGTATGAAATCCGAGTAAACCCTCACTGATCTTCAGGATGAAACTAGGGTTTGTAAAACCTTAGGTTTCGTCGATCTTGGAATTGACCTAAATCGACTTTGGGTCGATTGAAGGTTTCGACCAAGGGTTTGTGAAACCCTTTGGTTGTTTCTTGTATTCCCCGGTCGACCGAGCAAAAAGAGAACGGATGAGAGGATTTTAGGGTTTGAGGAGAATTTGTGAGATGTGTATTTAATCCTTTTTCAATGCCTTTGTTTATATAGTCATGGAATGAGGTGGAATACATGTAGAACAAGTATTTGAGTTTGACAAAAAGTCAAACTCCCCCTCCCTTGGGATTTCATTCAAACCGATCCAAACATCCTTTGGGGTTATTTGTTTGGTCTTTTTGTCATATTACACTCTCTAATATTTATCTAGGATAAATATTTTCTTAAGGTAAAGGGTTGTTACCTAGTGAATATATCTATGATAAATATTAGACTTGATGTAATTACCCTTTAACCCTTTAAAGAAAATAATGTTGTATTTTCATTTCCTCTTTCGTATCTTTCCATTTCATAACTCGTTTCTCACTTCCGCTTGCATTGTCCTGTTTAGTGTGCACCGTTGTGACCTTTCGACATTTCTGAAGGCTAGTGGTGAAAGCCGTTGTTTGATTGCACACAATCCTTTCACTTCCAAGCCCTGCTAACTGAGAACTTAACTTCTCTTTTCTTATTATCCACCCAAACAGTTTTGTCCTCTATTTCTCTTTCCAGTTTTATGTCTTGTTTCAACATAAGTACAAGGTACTTACTAACCCATTCTTTAGGCCATTTCCAACTCTGCCCATCATATAGCATATCAACATTGTCATTATTATTGAATATGGCTTTATACACTTCCTTATACCTGGTTGTAAACTTACAATGTGTTCTTAACTTTTTTTCATGAAAGAAATGGAGTGAAAATCAAGTTGAAGGAGGGGAGGGATTGTAAGGTAAGGAAAATTATATTTTTTTATATTGTTCTCGAGTAAATAATAATGAAGGGAAGTAACTGATTATTTTTGTTCTCAAAAAGTCAAAAAGTAAGTCAAATTTTACAACTTTACCATTATGTCCTTTATTTCACTTAAGAAAAGTCATCTTGAATAAGGATCATATAGTAATTACAAATGTACCCACTAGTTTACTTCACTTGCAACCCATTTTTAGGCGGAATAAATTCATACAAAAATTTTGAGATTCCCCTTACTTTTACTTCGCTTCCCCCCTTTTCTTTATACTAAAAGACTTGAGAACATAAGTAATTTATACTTTCTTTCACCACCCTCCCTTTCCTCTCTACGACCACAACTTGATAACATAGTATGATTTGCCTCGTCAAGACATGGACAATCATAACTTTAATCGAACCTGCCCATATTCATCATAACCTCTTATAATAAGTATCACCATTATTCTCATCTCATAAAGAGTGATTGAAAGCGTAAAAGTTCCTAGCATGTTAAGATCGAGAAACAGTAAAGCAAGCATCAATAACACATTAGTTGTTCAGCTGATATAAACTGACTGAAAGCGTAACATTGCAACTGATACAACCACAAATAGTGCAAAAATGTCTACCAGTTGTTTCCCTGCAAAAAAAGAATAATACGAAAAATTTAGTTAGTTACGGTCCCTACGTATTCATCATAAAATGTCAACAACCAAACTGTGTTATTCCTTACCAAAAGCTAACCCAACACCTTCGCCAGCCAAAACAAAATTTTACTTCAGCAAATAAACCATCGACAACGCAACAACTTCTCATCTAATATGAACCGATTGAGAGCATAACATATTAACATTGCAAGCAAAAGTGTGTCGGCTGTTTCCCTGAAAAACAAGTATAAATACTAGTCTGTTACGACACTTTTATTCGTCAAGAAATGTGATACGACCCTTGCGGATAGTATCGGGATAAGGCACCACTTTTAGCAGGTGCAAGCTCCGTCAGAAGAGAAAAGAGAAGATTAGAGATTTGTTTTGATCTTTTTAACTTGATTGATTATAATGAATAGAGTGCAAGAGTATTTATAATAGCTAAATGGGCCATGGGCCTATTATGGGTTATTATGACCTTTGACTTGACTTAAGGATAAACATTGACTTTTTGACTTTCCTAACACAAAGACATTCCTAAACAAAATAGTCAAACATGATAAATACTTTCCTAACACAAAGACATTCCTAAACATAATAAACTATGATAATATCCTAAACCAAGGCATAACAGTCCCCACTCCTTCGAAAACACCTTACCCTCAAGGTGTCGTCTAAAAAATCTTGATTCCAGGATTCCATATTCTTCTTTAAGTTTCAGCCTCTAACATTTCTTCTTAGTGAGCAGCGACAACTTTTTCTTCCAATGGAGTTTGCATTAGATCAAACAACTTTTTTAAAGATCATAAAGCATTGGGTTTAGATCGAGCCTCTTCTTCTCTAAACCATTTGACCTCTGGTTTCTAAAGCCTCCCTAAAGTTGTTGTCTAACTGCAACTCTATTGGAAGTTTCTCCATCTGCTTCTCCAACCCATGAACCCGTGTATGAGCTTTTTTGACCTCTTCATTAGAATCTAAGGACCTTTTAGCCTCAAGTGAATCTACTTAACTTTGTAATGATGTAAGGGTGTCCGTTGTCTCTTTAATGGTCTCCTCTTTCTCTATATTTGCCTTCTCTTTGTGCCTAGTTGCCTCAACATGAGCCTCTATTTCTTCCACCTTGTTTGACTTATGGAAAGTTGTTTCCTCAAGATATTGAACCTATACCCCTATGTGTTAATAATCATTTGATTTTGGGTGATGGATGTGGTGACCGCTCATCCTCAAGAACGGCCCTTAGTGATACGGGGCTCTGAAGAAGGCTTCTCCCAAAGTTGAAAGATTCAACCTCAAAAATTCCAAAAGTTGTAGGTTCGTGAAGCATGCTTCCATTGCACGGGCTAATGAAAAAGCTTCATCTAAAGTTTTGGGGTTTACATAAAGATTGCACATTGTAGAGCCGATTTAAGCCCAGAGATATAAAATGTTTTAAGTAAAGATTCAGAGATCCCCGTTACTCGATTTATAAGTATCTCAAACTCACTCTGATATTCGGCCACCATACCCATTTGCAAGAGCTTAGAAAGTACGTCTTTCACGTCCCAATCGCTGCCGCCTGATGCCATGAATAATACTCTGGCGAACAATAACTTGAAGAACAGTAAAAAAATTATGTTTTTATTGATGAACATTACCGGTGAATAGTGTCGATGAACAATATTTGTGAATAGTTTTGATGAATAGTAACTTATTCTTTTTTGATTGGAAACCCTGGAATCATGTCCCCGCTCAACAAGGAGCTTTCAATTAAGCATCATTGATACGGACCGCTGTTACAGAGTTCACAAGTGTGACAAAGCAATAGGATTAAGAGAAGCAAACTGAAGAGTAGCGCATGATTAAGTAAACACGTTCGTTTACCCATAGAGTTTCCACCAAATTAGTTTAGATTTATATTTAATTTAATTAGCTAAAACCAAATCAATCTCTCAAACCTGAATTTTACTTGCTTTCTATAAAATATAAAAATACCAAAAATAATCTTCTCTCAACCCTTAGACCTCTGTTATATTATGTTCGAGCCTTCTCAACCTATTCCCCTAAAGAACGCTAACAACCCCTAAGTCTTACCTTACAACACTATAACGGTTAGGTACTCTGCCTAGGGAGTTGTAAAACCTGGCGTGTTTACAATGACCACATCAGGTATTTATACCAAATGGGATAACCCTTACAATAAAACCCTAATCATATTATGACTCGATTCCTAATGGACCTTGCACATAACTTAACAAATAAGATAGATGATATCAGTGGCCTGTTTGGCCCGACCCTCTTCAAGAGCTCGGGGCGTAACATTCCCCACTCCTTCGAAACCACCTTGTCCTCAAGGTGTTATCTAAAAAAATCTTGATTCCGGGATCCCAAATTGTTATACCCCGGTTGCTGCCAGATGTTCTACCGTCTTCCGCTGTTTTTTCTACCACCTTCTGTCGTCTGCTGCCGCAGCTCTCCCATCTACTCATAACACTAAACACTTCACAATTCTTCTCGCGATACACCCACTTAAAAATACCAACCAAACTTCTGCCAGAAACATCTCTACTCTCCAATACCCTAATCACAAACTCCTAGCTTAAATCTAAATTTTATCTCATCCAAACGATCATCAAATTCACCACCTCCATCCTTAGTACCGATATCTTTGGTTTGCGCTCATAGTTCATACGGATATTTATACAGGCGTGAAATAACGTGAGCCTACGAGGTCACACACATATACACTTAGATATCACTCTATTGGTATGTATATAATAATATAAGTGTATATTTATTATATATTTATTTAATACTCGATTAATGTGTATAATAAATATAAGTGTATATTTATTATGTATATTAATATTCCAATGATAGAATACTAACGGTCGTTAATTAGTTTGTTTACGAATAATTAACTATAAGGCTTTTTAATTAATGTGTAATTAAATGTAATTATACATAATAGTTAGAAAAGTAAAAAAAGTCAATCCAAAGGGTTGTTTTATGTGAGTCGACCGGCCTAGGCTAAAAGAAAAGGAAAATGAGTTTATCCCACACCGGTGGGATAGGTAAACTTGAGGGCTCTATATCATGTATAAATAGAGGATCCCCTAGCTCATTATTCTCATCCATTCTTCTCCTATTCTCCTTGTAGTCGACGAAAGTAAACATCTCCTTGGGGAAAGGTGTTTGAGTTCGACTACTTGTAGTATTTAGTATTCGTTGGTTCGTGAAACTAGCATTCGGGTTGTATTGGTTAACGTGTATGTGGATACATGTAGAGGTTACTTACATTAGTACTTGGAAGTTTTCACGGGTTCCGCATGGATTTATAGATACATAATGCTTATACAAAAGAAGCCCCTGTTCTTCACGGTAGCTTTATTGCTATTTAAAGTATGTTTACTTGTTTACGTTTTATATTAATTATGTATGATATATGTGATCTTAGGGGTGAGCATCGGGTCAAACCCGGACCGGACCGGCGTTACCCGACCCGGACCAAAGACCGAGAACGCCAAATCATAAGGACCGAGATCGGACCGATGACCACTCGGGTTCAGTCGGTCTTAGCTCGGGTTAAACGGTCCGGTCCTCAGTTTTGGACATGATGGACCGAAAGATTTGCAAGACCCAATTATGACATTTTATTTGACGTTATTTACTGCATGAAATCAATTTGTAACTCTAATTTTGCATACTAAACTGATTATATAGCCAACAATGTAGATAGAAACCAATATTATCCTCGCTTGCATCTTTGTAACCAATATGCAGATAGAAACCAATATGCATCTTTCAAGTAGAAGCATCCCAATGAGCATTATAGCCAAAAAGCTACATGTTTTACATGTTTTTATCCGTTTAACAAAATGTAAAATAGATTCAATATATTAGATTGTACATGTTAAATGATCTTGAACCACTTATATGACAAAATAGATTATATATATGTGACTATGTGAGCACGAAACAGATTCTACAAGTCGAAAATGGTTAAGAAAATAGTCGAAAAATCCAAAAAGAAAGTATTGTATTAGCTTGTATCTTTTGAAGTAGCATGTAAAGCCTTTCTAACTGGCTAAGGTAGAACGAAAAAAATGTTGTTCATTGTCTTGGTTTGTGATGGTCTACTATGTTTCGAGTTCCTGTGACAATAGAGCATTCGTTTTCCATCGATAAACATCCAAACTAAGACTACAACTACTTAAGGCGCACAAAAGATGTCACTAAAAAAGTATATAGAAAAAAAAAAAGAAAAAAAAAAAAAAAAAAAAGAGAAAAGAAAAAAAAAAAAAAAAATAAACAGAAAAAAAAAAAAGAATGTCACGTACAAAGACTACAAACATAAACTTGGCCACAAGATTAGTAGAATTTCAGAAACTTCAACTTGGCACAACATGAATGTAACAGTAGCAAAACAAGAAACATAAAAAGACTAAAACCAAACAAGAACAAGAATGCCACAGTAGCAAAACAAATAAAAGTTTTCCATGTTCACTAGCATATTTCCAACTTCACAGCAGATTTTTTGCAACTTTAGTAGCATCTAAAAGACTAAAACCACTTGAGTAGCATTACAGCCACAGTAGCAACTTCAGTAGCATCAGTCACAGTCATAGTCACAGTAGCATCTCGTTATCTTCAGTAGCATTTTTCTAGTTCCAGTAGCATTTCTCAATCAAGCGATATACCTTTTCCATTGGCTCCCTTTAGTTTGTCCAACGCCTCTTTCATTTCTAAAAAAACATAACATGACAACAACAAAAGAAATTAATAACATACAAAAAAAACTATATATCTACTGATCTACATATTTATTAATTCAGACTTATGAATTAATAATCAATTTACCTTTGATCACCTCTTCATCTTTCATAAGATCTTCTAAATCATCCATGTAGATGTTTTTTTGTGATGTACGAACCCAACTTTGAGTGCATAACAATGCTTCTACAATTTGCGGCGATAAGGCATTCCTAAACGGTCCAAAACATTACGACTTTATGCTAAAGCGGACTCTGAAACAACGGTGATAATGTAAATTGACAAGTATCTATTAACAAAAGTAATTCATAAGTAAAAAAAATATATAAGCTGGTTTTTTATTAAATGTAATACACCATTAAGAGGATTTAATATTGAAATACCTTTGCCATCTTTGAAACAATCGGAAATCTTGGACTATTTAATTTCCACCATGAAAGTATGTCAAAGTCCTCCTCATCGTCTAACTCAAGTATTGGTTCTTTTAAATATTTTTCAACTCGTCTTCAACTCCACTCGATCTAATTGAATTTTGACTTTTAAACGAATTCAAGAAAGTATTACCACGTCGACGAGTTGTGTTGCTACTTTGAGTAGATGATGATTTTTGCACGTCGCTTGAGTTGTTTGTTAACTTTGTTCCATATTTTTCATTATATAATGCAAACAAAACTCCCATATTGGTCTCAACCTCATAAACCAATTCTTTAACCTTTTCTTCTTTTTCATTATCGGTCAAAAACTCCATTGGTGTATCCACTTCATCTTCATTCTCTTCCGGTATACAACCATTTTCCATCAAATGCCTAAACCCATACCCAAGTACTTCCGATTTCATAGTTGGATCCAAAAGCACCGCAAAGTACATATAATGGTTGATTTTTTTATATCCCCACAAAATACTGTCATACCTTTAAACGCATCTTTGACACCATTTTATCAAACTTTGGCACAAATTCCCACTCATGTAGATGCTTGTCAATATCAAGTATCTCACTATAAAATAAATGAGCAACATGACTAGATTGGGTTGATACTAGTTCCATTTTCTCCTTAAACTTTTCCAAAAAGTCACAAACTTTTTGACAAACATCAAAGTCGATACGACGGGGTATTGCATTAAGATCACGAGAGAAAGAAGCGTTCTTCATACTATAATTGTAAAACGCATCTTGTAAATCAATGGCGGATTTCAACATATCATATGTTGAATTCCACCTCGTCGGGCATTCCGCAATCAAAAACCTATTTGAGTCACACGTATTCTTAATGCACCCTTTAAACTTCTCAATTCGTTGGCTAGGCATTTATGTACCTTAACCTAGAACCAATGGTCTCAACTTCATTTGGATGCACCTTTAAACCATCTTTCACAACTAAGTTTATAATATGTGCCATACACCTTATATGAAAGTGTTTACCATTATCATACATGCTTGGAAGATGCTCTATCAAATATTTAAGTGCCGTATCGTTTTAAAGTAATGTATCAACCGAAAATGGTCCCATAACATTTATTAATTCCCCCCATCCATTGATGCACTTTAAAAGTACCCTCCCAATGTCTTCGCCCCTATGACTATTAATGCGTTTGAAATTTATGACACGTTTGTGCATAACCCAATCATCATCTATAAAATGTGCCGTTATCACCATATAGTTAATCTTTTGACAAGTAGAAGTCCATGTGTCCGTTGTAAGGTGGATAGTGTGATTCGGGTTGCCTAAAAACTTAACTAGTTTCTCTTTTTCTTCAAGATAAAACTTAGCAACATCCCTAGAGATAGTGTGACGAGATGGCAAATTATATTTGGGTTGCAAGTTCTTTGAATACTTAATGAACGCCGGATGTTCGACAAACTTAAAGGGTAGTTCGGCTAAGACAATAAGTTCAATCAAAGAGCTTTTTATAGCTTTCTCATCATACTTCCAATTTTGCAAAGTTCCAGTACTACATCCCTCACCATCCCTATTGTTGTCTTTCATGAAATTAAGTTTTTTATGTTTTAATCTTTCCGCATTCATAGGGTTGCCGTCACAGTTTGGGTAATGCAAGTTCATGTTTTTTGTGCCATTCTTAACTGAGTCGGCTCTATAAACTTTAGTACAAAACTTACAATGTGCCATCTTAACCAACGGTCCATTCGGTCCATCCGGTCGTTCCATCTTTGGATCAAAATACTTCCAACAGTCAGCTTTTTCGTTTCCTATTCCTCCACTTGGTTTCCTTTTATGTTTGTTGCCATTATTCTTGTTTTTGTTCTTCTTGTTGTTGTTGTCATCTTTGTTTGTTTCATCACTGTTAAGGTGTATAGTTTGGTCTTAAACATACAAAAGAAAAAAATAAGTATTGTTGTTAACCTACTGTTAAGGTGTGATTCACAAACAAACTTCCATATAACTTATAACCTACTGTGATTCACCATGAAAATGTGGAACTGTGTAAGCAAGTAAACCAAATTCGTGAAGAAAATACAGAGCTTTATGACAAGGTATGTCAACAGCCCTTGCAGAAAAAAAGATAAAATTAAAAACTGAGTGTGTCTCCTACAGACATCTTTCAGTCCACACAGATTACACATATGAAATTATGAAGTATTATTTTGACATCATTATCTAAAAGGTGTTTAACACCACAGGTTTACGGTACAAGGGATGCTGATACAACCAACAGGAATGGCTTTTTAACAAAATCTCTAAGCATAAGAGAGGATCCACATGCCACCATCCATCTTCAACTTTCCCAGCCAGACCAACACGAACCAATTGTAGCACCACGACAATCCCGCCCTATAAATTTGGGGTAATTTAACTTCTAATTCACTATGAGATTTTTTAATCATATCTAAGGGGCCATGAATGAACTACAATTTTCTTAAACAACTTCTGCAGATTACAACTACATTAAAGAGAATATGATGGTTAATCAATTTCTTATCTAAGATAAGCGCATATAGTTTAAAAGTATCTAGTATTAGTCAGTGGTTTCAAGATCAAAGACAATTTATCACGACATCAATTGATTGACAGGATCAAATTCGGTACATAGAAGTGATCAGAAAAACCGACTGCCCATAAAAGGTCAATGGAGCAAATAAATCGAGAGTCAAGAACTGCATGAATCACGTTTTACATTTTATTCTAAACATATTTGTCACTTCAGATTGAGCATTGAGATTAATATACTGACGTCGAACATAAGATTTGTACTTGATTTGCACTTGATTTGCTAAAGTTTATAGAAAGAAATGTATATAAATTATCTGTCTGAACACCAATGCACACTACTAGTAAAAAACAAGCTCACAAGTTACAACAGTAAGAGCCAAGATATGTAATCACAAGACCAGCCACAAGTTGTGAACCTGCAGTTTGGTTGTATAACCTACAGTTAGTCCTAACCAAACAAACATCCATATATTTACCATATATTATAAAGGTCATATAACAACATATGGATGAATCTTATACACATGGACTATAACTTGTATAACAATAGTATATAATTTCTATTCACTTCTATTTTATGTTACTGCTATTGTCTAGTAAAGTGCAGAATTAAAGTATGAAATCCAAGTATATGGCGTCTCGTAAAGTGCAGGATCAAAACATAAAGTATGAAATCCGAGTACATGCAAACTTTTGTAAGTTTGTTATATAAATGAATATATACTACAAATAAAAACACTTACTTCCATTGGAGGTTTTGTGTTACTCAATGTGATGAATATGATTATGATTATTCCAAGTTTCTTGATGATGAGATTCAAGTTCTTGATGAATAGTGTTCTAGGGATTTAGTGAATTTTTAAGAAAAGAGTACTAAAAGTTATTTGATGTGAAGGTAGGAATATGGATAGGGTAATGTTTACTAAAAGTGTCTGGTGGTTTTTCAAATGGGGGGTGTTTGTTTGGTCGGTCAGGGTATTTTGTGGGTTTTTGTCGGTTTTGGACCGAACCGACCCGAGACCGAAAAACTCATAAACATGGAACCAAGACCGGACTGGAATTCCTATGGTCCGGTTCGGTGTGTGTCGGTCCGGTCGGTTTTTACGGTCCGGTCGGGTTTCGAATCTGCCATGCTCAGCCCTATGTGATCTATATCCGCTGCGTAGCTCGTATAATATTAATGTAATATTAGGTTTTATAGACCACGATTTCCAACAGTGGCATCACGAGCCATCTCATATAGCGTAGTAATTACATAAAAAATGTAAAAATATGTAAAAAAATTCGCATATATGAAAATATTTTCTTGCCTTTTATGTGAAAATTATTTTAGAAAATTATTTAGAGAAATAGTACTTGCCTTAATTATGTCACATAAATACGAAAATAAAATATGGACATATTTTACATGATATTTAATTCGCTCATTATGTGGTTATTTGCGTTTTAGATTTAATATATATTGTCGCTTATTTATCTTGTTATAAATTGTCAACTATGGATTACATGCATGTAAACCATGGTTACGAAGCTTATTATATATTATATGCATGCGTAGTCTAACGGTATGCATGAGATCATTACATAAATTAATTGATTAATTGCTAAAGTAGGGAAGACCTTAGTTGAATTGAATGTTTTAATAGCGTAAATGATTCTTGTTTAGTATGATTAATTTTGGTAAATATGGTTTGCATGTTTTATAAATGGCGTTTTTATAATTATGCACAAATTTATTTTCAAAATTAATACGGACTAAAAGTACATGATTAAAATGCTTATTGTATGTATATTTGATACATGCACTTTACTAAATCATGAACTATATACTTAAATTTGTAACAAAAATTTGCAAACGTTCTATAAGGCAGGGGTTTAGTGGTTTCCGCAAGGGAACCCACGACGAAACAACACAAAAAATAAACAAATTTTACATAAACGTTTTAACTATATTTATGGTATGTCGTAATAGTTACTAAAGATGGAATAAATCCTTGTTAGTATCTATCTAAGATTTGATTATATCTCATGGGGATTTAACCTTATCCGTAGTAATGTTACTTATACTTGGAAATATTGTAAACATGGTAACCCTAATTTTATAAATGGCATGTGGTTTATAAAATTATGGGATTTCTATTTATAGAAAATTTTAAAGTGAAAATGGAAATTTTAAAAATTACTAGTGTTATAAGGTTGTATGCATGCTTCCTTATACACAATTTTGGTAACCTTATTTTTATCAAAATATTTATACCCTTAAAATTAAGTCATTTTCCATCCAAGTATGAAATCACTTGAGTTTTTTTTACTCTAAGACAGTCTTAGATGAATTGCAAAACAAGGTAATACAACAATCCCCCGTATGGTCAACTGAGACTGAATAGTTTAGCTAATTTTGTATTGCACGACCTTATATCCAAGTATGGTTTTGTTCAGAACTTTGACCCGAGGCATAAGATGAGGTTAAACATGCTACTTGACATTGTAATTCTGGATTATGATGCCTTGTGCCCCATACAGGCTAAGAGTTGCTCAGGTTGGCAATTATCTCCCGCATATTACCTTTTGAGTTTACCATTTCTAGTAGATCAACTTCATTAATGATAGAACGTCAAGTTGGATCTTAGAACCTTGTAAAAATTAATTGTTTATTCATATAAACATGGGTAGTTAATTTTTAAGGGATGAAATATCAAAAATACTGAAAATGAACTTTACAAGTTCTTTATATGTATTAATGCAACGATACCGTAAACAAAAGTTTGTTCTTACTTATGAAAGACAAACTGTGTCTAATTTTCCTCAGGAAAAGAAAGACTATTTCCTATACTTTTTACTTGTAAAAAAGTTATAATAGGAATGACAAAATTATCCTAAATTCTATTCGAACTCATACCAAACTTACATGTTATGTAAATTGGACTTCTTATTCTTTCAAGATTGCTTCAATATCCTTATTTGGTTTTGAAATCTTTGAATCATAATAAGAAACTTGGATAACTAGAGAACCTACGTATATAGCTATCACGATTAAAAATATATTGTTGTAAACAAGACATATTTATGAGATTTGATTGGAAGACAGAAAAGTCGCTACATGCTGGAAAAGGCGATAACTAGAGATCTCGTGTCTATAGTTGTTTCCATAAAACCAGTAAGAGACGCTACACACCCTTGGTGTAAAGAGCGGATAAAGGAGGAATTGCATGCCAATTTTTCAAGTTAATGAAATAGCTGAGATAGCTAGAACTTGAACACACTTCCTTGAATATCTAAGCACATTAGCAATAATGAGTAGACATTCAATAAATGGAAAGATAAACTGCAAATTACTTTCACTAGTGAAGAAACACTTACAATGTTGTCAGGTCGAGTGGGAGTAATGCATTTTATAAACGAAAATGACGAACTTGAAATGTTGTCAAATTCAGTAGGAGTTATGAGTTGTTTCCTCATAAGCATCCTACTTTATTTCTGGCTTGGCTTGAAATAATAAAATACTTTCCAAGTGTGAAACATCTTCATTTAGTAAGAATCACCGTATATTATCTTTGATAACTTGTTGCCTTTGAGATGTCGCTTCCATTTAATGTTATCTTTGATAGTTATGCATGATTCCTTATTAGTAGATGGAGTTCTATATACACTAGCTATAAGCTTGACACTGCCATATTGTCGATACAAACAAACTAACTAGTGTGGTGTTGTTTTATGCAAAGAAGTTGTACCCTACACAAGTGGGAGAAATCTTTATTGTGTGCAAGGAACAACTTAGAACAATATGACTAATGATTTCTCTTGACTGCAAAGTAGGAAAACTATTACTTTACTAGGATTCCTACACAATTAATGTATGTAGCCCTATTAAAAGAATATGTCAAGATAAAAAGGTAAGCTACATGATTATGTTTTCTTGGAAATCATAAACATGGAGTTTGAAATTAACTTGAAATTACTATTGAGACCATCATTTGGCACTCATTTTTAATTTAGTTTAATAATTGTTATGACTTCTTAAGACATGTACATGAAGTCCTTTACTTGTGAAAAGACTTATAATGTAAAGTAGAAGGTTAACTTGTTATGTCTTCAAGATTAAGACATGTACATGAAGTCATTGACTTGGTCAAAGACTTATAACGAATAGTAATATATTGGATGTTTATGTCTACTTGTTAGTAACATACACATTAAGTCGTTGACTTGATCAAAGACTTATAAAAAGGATGCAATTGGCTTAGTAATACTATTGATACCATTACGTTTTAACTTAAGTTGGTATAATAGGAAAAGCCATAAAGTATAAGATCAATCTTATTGGAATACCATAGTTTTATGGTATTTCCAATAAGGGTAATCAAACTATATATTGTTTTGATTTATGATGACCTTAACTTATTTAACTCCTAAAGAAATCAAGGTTAGATAATTGAGTATGTCATGGATATACCCAATAAGACTCCAACCTAGAAGGTTAATTAAGATAAAATGAGATGAATCTCATTGTGTCTTGATTGAAGTTCTAAATTTGGTAAAAATCTCTTGGAGATTATTATTGACAAATGCCTAGAACTGTTAAGTGTATTTTGTTGGATACCCAAAGGAAACAATGGGATACCATTTCTACAACCCACACGAGAACAAATTTTATGTTGCTCATCATGCTGAGTTATTTGAAAATAGTCTCAAATGTACAAGAAGCGAGTGGGAGTCTCACTTTTCTAAAAGCAAAAGGGAGTAATGTAGGTCTTGAATTACTTCAAGAAGAATATACATAAACCTTCTAAACACACGGGCGAATGTCATACGAAGGCAAAACATGAAATGATGAACCTTAGAATAATGTTACTTATATTCGTAGATCCGTAAGGATACCTCATGATATGTTTTCTATATCAATGGTGAGGATTATGAGTTAGAGATCACAATGAACCTGCTAACCATAGGAGATGCATTATTAGATCTTGGATTTAATGAATGACTCAAAAACTATGAATGAATAGATGTTGTCCAAAAGAAGATAATCATATTCTTGGAATTTGTTTTATCTTTAACCTATCGGTTTAATGATGAGGTTTAAATGAGTTTCCTTTTAGAGAAGACTCATAGGGACAATATTGTATACATATTTATTGCACGTCAAATGACATAAGTGTTTACTCATAATCAAGTAATTGACTACGATTAAAACTTCTTCATTTATGAACTTTAAAAATATAAAGATGATTTAATTGGCATACCTGTTTTCTTGGAAAGAAATATGACAAGTTGGATTTCAAAAACTCTTTATTGATTGATTACTAGCGAGGACGAGATGTAATCAAATGATGTTTTATGAATCCAAAATATAATATTTAGAAAGTATACAAAAATGCTATAATCCAAGTATAGATTAAAAGCACGCATCTAATAAGCATAATCTTAAGTTTAATTATTAAATAAATCACTTGTTGGATTTGATTTTTTAGTTATAAAGACAACTCATGAGTACATCTCAAAGCTAGTGGGATTAAATTTGTTTTTACTTTTCTAAAATATATTATGTTATTGAACATAACTAGAAACAAATTATTTATCTAAGTTTTTATCCCTTAGATTGAAATAAAGTTTCTTGTAAGAATTTTAGGAAATAAAACATGAAACCTTGGTATGATATGTTTGATACATTAAACATATGTGGTGAATTAAATCCGAGTACAATATGAAATATCATTGAGTGTAACTTGAATGATATATCTCACTTGGTGAGATTGAACACATGAATGAAGGCCTTAAGTCCCACTAAAGGATTCATTATGGACATCATATTGAATATGTGATTAGTTGTATCATTTGCACGAATGTAAGATGATTTGACAACATTAGAATCTAATTGAAAGATATTAGAAGGAACATTCTAATTAATGTTTAAATTAGGAATTCATTCCTAGAATTAATAATAAAGATACTATGGATATACATTGTGATAATCATAGTAAGATCATTATGATTAATAAATCTTGGGTTTATGTGATATTCAAGCATTATTAAAGAAGTGTTCAGAATTTACGGTGATTTAGCATAGTGGTGTTAGTATACACTAGTGCTTGTTTTAAATTGAGATGATACTCAATCTTTATAGAAGCAAGTTTTCATCTTATATGCTAACATTGCTGGCTACATATGCTTGGTTTAAAAAGCATAGTTGCATAATACTATATTTAAAGAATTAGAATGCTTTACGATTTGAAAAACTATAGAGATGATTGTTTTCATTAGGATGTTGTAAGTATACATCTTATGAAATGTAATGTGACTAATACTTATAAGATTTTTTTTTTTTTTTTTTTTTTTTTTTTTTTTATTTTTAGTGCGCATTTACAAAATAACAATCATTATAATTATTCAAAGTACTTCACTATCTGTGAATTTTTGAAATAAGTATTCTCAAAGTCCCATAAGGTCATGACCTAGTTGATTTGTTCATGAAACTTATGCCTTATCACTAATTGTGGATAAGACATTTAACTAGGATCATCATGCAAAAACTGATCTTATTTGGTATGTTGATGATGGAAACTGATAAGCTGTTATATTAAAACAATGAATTGATATACGAGGTATGATCATTTTCATTTATACTAATGTGTTCTATATTTGCATGTTTAAATCCTTGAATAAATTTATTTATTCTAAACTATGTCCTTGTTATTAACAATATGGGAATATTGTTAAGATAAGACAAATGTGAGTGTTTGGTTATATTCTGGAGAATATGTAAAGATGATTCTGCCAACTTCACATGTTATTCAATGTGGTTGAATATTAGATACCCCCACCCTGTGTAGATCACTTTATGGATCGACGTCATTGGGTGTATTACACATATGGTGAAAGTTATGTTTATCCTTAGACTTGAGATGCAAGCGGGTTTTACATGTATGGATAACATTTCTTGATTATAGTCTACCACTATACTGTCACAAGGTAGTTATAAGGGCTATTTTTAGAAATGTTTTGAAGTACATGACGGACACTTGTAGTCAAAATAGAATTTGTTCCTCCACGTGTTTGGGAGTAAGATACTTACTGGGCCCCCTCGATGGGTTGATCAGTGTTTTGCAAGTGCCGCGCCCAAAGTGTAGTTAAGATGATTCTTTTTACATTTGGTAATCATGATCAATACATAAGCAAGAAACAAAATCGTTAAACTATGGAATGACTATTAACACATATCCATATTTAACATTGTATCTGAATCAAAGAGATAGGACTAACCTAATACCATGAAAGGCTGAGTTGTTTACCAAAACTGCATACTCAGGTATTTCTGGGAGCATTGATGATGTTGTTAGACTATTCCATCATGTATTATAGTAATATATATAATGAGACATTCACATGTGGGAGCTGTTGGTTTGTGCTCATGTCATACGGATATTTATACAGCTGGAAATACGTGAGCCTATGAGGTCACACACGTATACACTTAGATATCACTCTATTTGGTATGTATAATATAAGTGTATATTTATTATATATGTATTTAATACTAGATTAATGTGTATAATAAATATAAGTGTATATTTATTATGTATATTAATATTCCAACGATGGAATTCTAACGGTCATTAATTAGTTCGTTTAAGAATAATTAACTATAAGGCTTTTTAATTAATGTGTAATTAAATGTAATTATACATAATAATTAGAAAAGTCAAAAAAAGTCAATCCAAAGGGTTGTTTGGGTTGAGGTTCGACCGGACTAGGCTAAAAGAAAGGTAAAAGGAGTTTATCCCACATTGTGGGATAGGTAAACTTGAGGGCTCTATATCTTGTATAAATAGAGGATCCCCTAGCTCATTATTCTCATCCCTTCTTCTCCTCTTCTCCTTGTAGTCGACAAAAGTAAAGATCCCCTTAGGGAAAGGTGTTTGAGTTCGACTACTTATAGTATTCAGTATTCGTTGGTTCGTAGAACTAGCATTCAGGTTGTATTGGTTAAATGTGGATGACACCGTAAGGATACTTACTTTAGTACTTGGAAGGTTTCGGGTCCTCATGGTATTATAGGATACATATGGCGAATACAAGAAGAAAGCCCGTCTCATCCACGTAGTTGATTGCAATTCGGATATGTTTACTTTGTTACGTTATTATGTAATAATGTATGCATTAAATTTTAATTGATCTATAACCGTTGCGTAGCACATGTAATGTATTAATGTAATATTTAAGGTATTTATAGACCATGATTATCCAACAATATCACGTCTATTCAACCCATCCTCGTCAACCTCACGCGCTTCACCAATATCGAAAACATCATATATCGTGCTACTAACCTCATCAACAACAATATTATAACACCCCGTGTTTTAGGGTCATTGAAGTCGTCAATAAATTCACAATGTATCTTTTGTATTGTACGCGTTTGCTTTTAAATAGTAAACGTTAAGTTAAATCGCGTAAGCTAAAAATTAGCGTTCCAATGTAAACGACATCAAACATTAAATGTTTACATCAGCAAGTGTTAAGTAATTAATTAATGAATAATAATTATCTTTGTTCATTGTATTGTTTATTGTTTCGTAAATTGATTACGTTTCGCGATAAAATTGCGATCTAGCATACCGGAAACCACCATAACTTTTCTACCTTCAACAAATACCCACATTTATACCCAATATATAAAAATTACAAAAATACATCACCTATATCTCTCTATGTCTAGATATGGACCAAAGGATATAAGAAAATCTCATAAAAGAACACATTTCCATGTTTTCATGGAATAATCTCAACTATTAGGAGACATCTATCCAATTTCTTCAAACTTTGACCAAATACTATGATCATGACCATCCTTAAGACCCTATTTGTGCTTCCTTGACTAGTTATACATGTGCATTGCTTGTACATTGCATGAGATAAGAAATCATAGCACTTAACACTTAGAAAAAAATCAAAACACTCTCCTTTGACCTCCCCTCCTACCCACGGCTCAAAACCACATATAAACCAACCTACCCAACTTTTTATACCAATTATACAAGCAATACAAAACAACATATTCTAAACCTACTAAGATGATTTAAGGTTTGATCAAGCCTTTTCAAGTTTTATCAAGAAAAGGAAACTAGTAATTTCTTGTTTGCAACTTGTTTTTTAAAAAATCTAAACAAGGGTGTTAAATTGTATTTCTCAATCATCATACATCCTTTAAGGTATTCTATAAACCTTTATGTCTTTACTTTTCTCATTTTTATAAGTATATATGTTCTATATAGTTAAATTACCATTTAGGGTTTAAACATGTTAAATGGATAACTTACTTGTAATTATAATTTTTAACACTTTTTCATATGATATGAACTTGTGATCTTGGACTAATGGACATTAATATAAGTATCACATATGTCAAGATTAAAGGTATAAGGATTTATTGTAAAACTACTAAAGTGAAAAGTACATAAAACAAGTTTTATATCAAAGTATACTTATTAATTGTAAAGGGGTTGTTTGGATTTCGTATTTTAAACAGGGGGTTTGACACTTTATAAAAACAATACGACTCATGACGATTCCAAAAAGGTAAGAAACTCAAAAAACGGATTAATAACAAAAAAGATACGATAAAAATACGATTTACGTTAATAACGGGTTTTATAAAACAAACGGATTAATAACGAAAAAGTTACGTTAAAAACGAGTTATACGCTAATTAAACGGAGTTTATAAAATAACTTTTATAAAAATTGTATCAAACAACAAGTTTAATATTTTTATTAACTAAAACACATTTTTAGGATTCCAAAATGATAAAAAAAACTCAATTTTTCGATTTATAACGAAGAAGTTATAAACTATGAACAGTAAAAACACTATTCATGACAGAAAGTTATATTTTTGTAAACCTCATAAAATTATAGAACTTTCAAATACGAGATCGTGCTCGAAAGAATCGTTAAAAACGGAGCTATAACGAATAAAATACGACATTTACGGGTTTTACGACAACAAATACAATTTAAACAAAACTCATGACTGGTGTGAACAGTAAAAGTTACTGTTCATCAGGGGAGCAAAATTATAAAAATGTCAAATATCGATAACCCGTCTTAACACGAAAAGATGGGCATAAGAAACGCAAGAAACGGATTAGAAACGTGAAAGTTATGACGATTTTACCAAAAGTATGTTTATAAACGTTTTAATTTTATAAACATGTTTTCACTTAAACATTTAGATGGTGATTAGCTATATAGACTTATGCATGGTAGGAGTACTTAATGTGATTAGTACTTATACGACCTTAATTTAATTAGGTTGCATTTGATCAATTCGCGTGGCGCGTTATTTGTGATATACTTGGCATTACTCACTCAAGGTGAGTTCATAGCCCCACGTTTTACATGTTTTTGTTTTATAAAGTTTTTGGGGTGAAAAACATGCAATGCTTTACAATTGGACACAAGTGGTTAAGTTTCATGTTATGATTACGTGTTGCCTAAGTAGCGATAACCCATATCTGAGCCCATTATCATGAACTGTCAATTGCGGGATTGTGAGCGCGAATGTTATTAATAGATCTATTGGGTTTGACAACCCCGTTCGGGTGATTAGCTATCACTGGACAAACGAACGTATACCATGTCGAATATAGGATGTTGCGGGTTAGAACATCACCACGGGCAATGTAGGCCATTAATTTGGTATTCATACACGTCAAGCTTCAGTGTCATGAGCTTAGAGCAACGTAATTACATTTATATGATGTCTGCATCTGTTGCATTATCATACACTTGGGAAATCTTGTGGTCCTACAATATATGATTTATCAAACCTATGAATTCACCAACATTATTGTTGACGTTTTAAAGCAATGTTTTTCAGGGGATCAGTAAGCAAGAGGTACAAGGGATACATTGGTGGTTTTGATTGGGATATCATGCATTAAAGATTTTGTCGCATTACATTTTGTATAACTGTATGGGCTAGAAATCTTTGTACTTTGAACAAGTGGACAAGTGAAGCTTCGGCTTATGTAACAAATACTTTGTTAAAATCCAATGTATCAGTTTTTAAACGACTTTTTGGTCGTTCTATATACATCTTGTGTTATTGATCTGAACTTTAATAGATCCTGTCTATCCACAATATGAAGGATCTCCCTTAGAGTGGTAAAATGTTTGGTAGACTGATCCGACCTGTAAAGAGCATTAATTTCTCCTAAAGGAATAGAGATCACCTCCCAACCAGCAAGAGCAGACCAAAGAATAGGAGCCTCATCTGTAGAGTCCTCATCAAAAACAACCTTGATGAATGTCTTATCATCTGCATCTAAATCCAATTCTTTAAGTATAGATTTAGGCTTAGTTAGACGATTCCTGCGAAGAGACTTCCTCCTTGTGCCAGAAGATTTGGGTGAAGAAACAACTGGTGGTTGGGAAACATCAGGCACAGATGGAATGGGGGCTTCAGTAGACTTTTGCTGCTTGGAGGAAGGTTCTTCTAACTCAGGACCTGTCCTCTTCAAAGTCCTGCTAAAGGCTTGAACCTGAGTGTTTGCTAGAGCCTTTTGAATCTTTTCAAACTCCTCCTTCAATTGTGCATCAGTGAAACTTTCCACCTTAGCCTTAGTCCATCCAGTAGAGTAGAGAGCACTACTTTGGTTCTTGACAAATTGTCTCATGTAGGTTCTTTGTTGTACCGGAGTCATTGGCCTTTCCATCCTTTCCTTTGCCAATTTCTCAGCAAGAGCTTGTTTCTTCCTCTTGATCAAAGCAGCCATCCTGACTGGGAAGTTGTCTTCAGTCACATCATCACCCAACAGTGTCTTGGAAAGAGATGCATTAGCTTCAACCTGAGCCATGATGTTGATCCAATCAGCCTCAGTATAATACATGGCTGAAGCAAGAACTTCTTGTTGTCTCCTTCTGTTCAGCTCTGCTCTTTGTCTGTCCACTTGAGCTTGTTCTTCATCATGTAACCTCTTTGCAGCCTCCTCACCAAGTCTATCATCTTCCATCTGCTTTAGTGTCCTTTCTTTGACAGTAATGTCTTCTTCCACCATTGGAGTTTTTCCTTTGTTTGAAACACCAGCAGGAGCAACACCAGTAGGAACATCAGTAGGAATATGGGAACTAGAAGCACCACCAGGAGGAATATTGGAATCAACAATCACAGCTGCATTAGCCAGTGCAAGTAGAGCATCCAAATCCACATCTGGCTCTCCTCCTTCTTCTTGGTCAGAATCACTCACAACCACCTTCCTTTTCTTGCTCTTGAGTTATACCTCTATTGCTTTGACTTTCTTGACCAACTTTCCCACCACATCCTTAAACAGCTTCTTGGTGTCCTTAAGCACTTTCCAACGAATTTACCTTCTGCACAAGAGTAGAAACTACAGAGGACACAGCAGTTAGTGTAATAAGGTCCTCTGCACCTCCTGAAGTGTGACCTGCAGGGGGAGCTTGAGTGGACCTTGGTTTCGTAAACTGCCATAAGTAAGTGATTTCTTAGCTTTCGTAACATAGTTTAGCTTTCGTAGCACTTTCTATAGCTTTCATAACATAGAAGTTTATAAATTTGAAAAGATAACATTGATATTATCACTTTAAAATGCTTAAAGTCAGATTGATAAGTTTTTATTAGGTTTCGTAGCTAAGATTTACGAGAGTAAAATGTTTCTTAGATTTTATGAAAGTAGAGGCAACACCTTCTTCAATTGCATCCTCGGTATCACAACCAGCAATCATACCAAACTCTTTAGGAGCAATAACTCCATCACTCTGACCATCATGCTCTGTCCAATCAACCAATGTATCAACAGTGATCAAGGCTTTGGAATCTTCTTCCTTCTTTCCAATCTCCTGAATCTTGAATGAGGAATGTCTCTGCTTGTCATTTCCTCCCTTTGCCCTGCATTTTCTGGCAAAGTGGCCTCTTTGAAGACACTTGTAACATCTGACCTTCTTCTTGTTGAACCTAGCAGATTCCTTCTTATCAAAATCAATCTTCCTTCCAACTTTCTACTCAAACTTGTGTACTCTAACAGAAAGCATAGCCATTTGCCATTTGACATTTTAAGTCCATCTCCTCTAGATCTAGTTTTTTTATCTGATCAAAATCTTCATAAGCCATTTGTTGTTCTGGCTCAGTATCAGCAACAAAAGATTGAAGAACATGTTCAATTATATTACCAGATCTGTGAGACCCAGTCTTAGAATTTGATGGGACAGTGTAGGTAGATGAAGAATAACATGGACTATCTAGATATGACATCTTTTTGCTAGCATTAGTGGTACTAACAAATGCAGAATGGCTTGGACCTGCAGATTAACTTGAAGAAAAAGTAGAGTATCCTTTGATATCTACCTTAAGAGTCTTTAACTTGTAGTACAGATCAT
>BQNB010049683.1:1474-41915 GCA_026074375.1 Tanacetum coccineum | reverse complement strand
AGGTTCAAGACTACCAGCAGGTTCAAGACTACCAGCAGGTTGAAAACTATCAGCAGGATTACTACCAGCAGGAGCACTACAAGCAAAAGGACTTCCAGCAGAAACACCTTGGTTTCGAATTTCAGCTTCAGCTTGAGATAGTATTTCTGCTGTTGCTTGTGAGAACAAATAACCATATCCGTGCAGCTGTGTCCTTAGCTTCAAATTCTTGTCTTTGAAGCTTAGCAAGCTCTTCCTGCATAATCTGCATTGTCGTTCCAAAACACTAGGACCAAGCTTGATGAAGGACCTGCAAAACTTATAGAAGGAATTGAAAGAACCACTAATCACTTGCTCATCTACTTCTGAATCAGAGTCATGAACTAGAGTACCTGCAATTATGTTAGATGCTTGTGAACCGCAGATGTGATAGTTTTAAAACGAGTATAACCTAGTGAATCAGTCAATAGTCTAAGGCACAGTACCACTCATGACAATTCCTGAACAATGGGTTTATCTTCTAAAAATCTCAGATCAGGTTTCCACTACCTCTGTTTGGTAGATTATAAACCCGAAAGGCCATGCTATTGGAAGCATACCCAACAAGATAACCTTCATACAGCTTTAAACCCTCAATTTTCCAAATAAGTCTTGTATAAGGATAGTTACTTGACATGAGGATAGTTACTTGACACCCAAAAGGTTTAAGATGACCTATCTGAGGAACCTTCCCAGATAGCAATTGATAAGGTGTTTTATTATGGGGATTAGTAATAGATACCCTGTTTAAAACATAGCAAGCCGTGCTAACAGCCTCAGTCCAAAACATGGTAGGTAATTTAGAGTCAGCCAACATGGTTCTAGCAGCCTCTATAAGAGTCCTATTTTTCCTCTCAGCAACCCCATTCTGCTGTGGGGTTCTGGGATTACTATAGTCCCTCTTAATTCCCTTTTCCCCACAGAGTTCTATTAGTTTTGCATTTTTGAACTCTGTCCCATTATCACACCTTATTCCTTTAACCTTTTTATTTAGCTGGTTTTCTATTAAGGCAATAAATTCTTTAAGGACATAAAATGTTTCATCCTTAGTACCCAAATAGAACGTCCAAGTAAACCTGCTAAAGTCATCCGTAACCACCAAGGAGTAGTACTTCTGGTCAATACTCCTTATATTAGTAGGACCAAAAAGGTCCATGTGCAGCAATTGCAGGGATTCAGTAATAAGTCTCACAGCAGAAATATGCTTGTAAGAAGCCTTATGTTGCTTTCCTTTGTTGCAGGCAACACAGTTGTGTTCATTGGTAAACACCTTGAGAGGTAACCCATCAACCAGACCTTCCTTAGCTAACTTGTTGATTGTTTTGAAGTTCACATGAGCCATCCTTCTGTGCCATCTGGTGGATTCATCTAAGGATGCTTTTGCTACTAAACAAGTAACCTTTTGTTCTGGTTGCAGGTCTGAGATGTGGAATGTGTAGAGATCATGTTCCCTAGGAATTCTGAGTACCACCTGACTTTCATCAGGCAATTGGAATTCTTCTGAAAGCACCAAACAATCAGTGTCTGTGAAGAGAACTTTGTTCTTTTTATCACAGATTTGTGATACAGAGAACAAGTTAAAGTGCTGCAGCTCTTCAACATAGTAGACATTTTCAAAGTCAAGCTTTGAAGTCCGTATGGTGCCTTTTCCTGATATTCTACCATCTCCACCTCCAAATTTGACAATGCCTCCCTTGATCTGCACAAAATCATCAAGTTTTTCCTTGTTTCCTGTCATACTTCTTGAGCAACCACTGTCAACTATACCTATGTCATTATCTGTACTAGGATCACCCTACAAATCATACAACAAAAATATTAGTACACTTGAGAGACCCAAGCCAGTTCTGGCTTGAGCCTGCCTTGTGGATCATTAATTGTGAAACCATGTGGATTGATGAGATCCAACATTACTCTTGGGCCCCCAAAATTGTGATCTTTTATTCCTCCAAGAGTAACCTGCTGAGGTCTTAACAGCAGTGCCCCATCGTCCCTTAGTCATGTACATAGGGTCATATACGTTAGGCCAATACATATTATTAAAATGTACAGATGATGGTCTGAAATATGGTCGAGCAGCAGGATTAAGCCAACCAGCAGAAACTGGTCCACCAGCAGAAACAGGTGCTGGTCGTTTAGACCAACCAGCAGGTTGTTTAACCCTGTCAGTAGGTTTTGGTCTACCAGCAGAAACGACTGCTGGTCTGTTTCTACTAGCAGCAGGATCAGGTCCATCAGCAGTAATAGATGCTGACGAATTACTACTACCAGCAGGAACAGATGCTGCTTTAGATTTACAAGGGACAGAGTCTACACAATTATAGAAGTCACAATCTTTAATCAAATGCAATTTACTACCACAAACAAAACATTTCTTAACACGCACATAATTGTTTTTACACACATTCCTATTGTTCATTCCACTTTTATTACAAATAATCCTAGGAGATTTTACATTCTCCGAACAAGAAAAACTAGGACTGCCAGTAGTGGAATTTGGGTCTTCAACATCAGACTCTGGCAAAGTCTTGATATCAACAGCAGGTGGGAAGTCTTTAGTCTTGGTCTTG
Source organism: Tanacetum coccineum (assembly GCA_026074375.1). Lineage (NCBI taxonomy): Eukaryota > Viridiplantae > Streptophyta > Magnoliopsida > Asterales > Asteraceae > Tanacetum > Tanacetum coccineum. Next base: position 39,327 of record BQNB010049683.1, on the reverse strand, counting down.
AGGCTTGAATCACAGGATGCATAGGTCGCTGAGTCTGAAGACTTGTCACTGTTATCACAAGAGACAAAGTCATTAGATTCTGAAATAGTTTCAGAAGTTTTGTTATCAGACTTTGAACCATAACTAACCTGTGTTTTCTCTATGTCAGACTTGTATGGGGTGGGCATATAGGTTCCAGTTATGGAAGGAGGAACTGCATGCATCTCCCCAGCCTTGACAAACCTTGAGTAAAGAGGATTAACCTCCTGCTCAACAGGTTCTGGGTACATGGCACTAGGTCTAGACAAATCAAACACTTCATTTTCGCCAAATAACTCTTGAAAACCTAGCCAATTTAGTTCTTGTAGCCATAGAGCTAACTAATCAATTTTTTTAAGTTTCTTAGGAAGATTCCTTCCACCTTTTCAAATCTAGCTAATGTCCGCTTCAAACTTGACTTCCCATTCTTCTTTTCTTTGTGCCTGAACATGTAATTTTTCAGTATAGCTCAGTGTGTTAGTGGTTTTTTTCTAGAATATCAGATAATACCCTAATCTTTTCTTCTAATGCAATCTGAGTTTATGATACCAATCTTTTGTTGATCTAATGTTTTAACGCAAGCTGATTTGCCTGAACTTTAATGTACAATCATTATACGAATCAATCAATTATTAATACATATGATTAAGATCCATTAATCTTAAATATCACCACAAGGAGGGACAATTTTTGTACCTTAGGAAAATCACCCATCATAGCAAACCTCAGCAGCAAGCATCAGAAGCAATCACACTATCACATGAAGTCCATCGCCATACATCCCATATACCTTCTCAACTTTCACGCAGTCTGAGTTTCTGCTGCTGATCTGACCATTCACCATGGAACCAACGGAGACCAAAGCTATTGGTCTCTGTCCCTTAACATCAGTGACCTTAAAAGCAGAATACTACCTTATCAATCAACTGTCTTTTACATTACAGCTCCTAGCAAAATGCCCAATTGAAGACAATTGTACATCTAACTTTTCTTCTGTCAAAACTGGCAGGCTGCTGATTGTTGTAGTTCATCTTTCGTCCCTGCTTCTTCTCAAACACCTGTTAATCCTCAAAGAGCGCAATAGCAATATTGCCACTTTAAGAAGTCCATTTCTTCCAACTCCAACTGATCAACCTGGTCAAAAAGTCTCAAGATCCATATCTTGATTCTTGTTCATCATCTCACAACAAAAGAATGCAGTACACATTTCATTACGTTATCCGAACAACCAGATAGTCTGAGAAACTGATGGAACAAAAACAGCTCTTGATGCAGAAATAAGTAGGTTTTTGAGCCAAACAAGCAGTTCAATGAAAGCAGAATGAGTGGGAGCAACAGCAACTTTCACACCATAACTATGACCAATTCTGACATCAAAGTTCAAGTGACCCTTAGTTTGTTATACAGTCCATCACAACTCAGTGACTCAACTAGGCCACCTCTTGTTTTTTGAATAATGCCAAAGCAACATTGCGACCACGCAGAAGGAGGGCTCGGTATAAACTATCAGTTGATGCCATCATTGTCTGGTCTTTTTGCCTGCACTTGATTCAACTGACTCAGAATCTTCTGAAACCTGTCATAACCCTTATGTAGGCCCTTTCTACTTCTGTCACAAGGAATCTGCAAACGCTGTTAAGCATAGAGTCTTCTCCATCATCTTTCTTCTTCGATTCTTCATTCCACCAAACCTAGCCATGACTACAGTCATTACAGATATCCCTTTTGCATCATCATAATGATGAAAATCGGGCATATGATCTTCAGGTAGAGCCTGAAGCAACAGGTCTCACCTATTTCCCTTTGTACAGCAACATGTTTTCATCAAGAGAACAGGAGGCGTGCACATTGTATTTCCTTTTGCATCTTTTCCCACCTCTTTGGGCTGTTCCCATAGCTGAACATCCACCAAAGATTAAATATCCCATTCTGTATCCAGTACCCACTTCTAGCCATAAATCTCATATTTTTCCTTACTCTAGATAAGGAAATTTTGCATGTTGCAGAGATAGTACTATTGGAACCTTATGAAACTGTTGTGACTGGACACATAGGGTACTGCTGACCAGATCGGGTTTGGTTTGAGTGTGAACATCAGTTGAGGTGAATGTAGCATTGGTTGTATGAGGTTCAGGCAATGAAGGTATCATCTGAGATGAAATGAAGTTGAACAGATGATTAGTCATGAAGGTAATATCTTGAGTTGAATATGGTGAAGCAAGATGAATTAGGGATAGTATAAACTTAAAAGGTGACTGAGTGGGTATATGTAGGCCATGGGTTCTGACATAATTAAGATTAGAGAAAACCAGTTTTGATGTGGTACTAACGTAATTCTTCTTTACAGCAGGCTCTTCTCAGATCACAGCTCCTGATACCCCACTTGATAGGATCTAGAACTAGATAGATCTTCTAGCCTTTGAGAATGTATAGTACTTATGTAATCACAAGCACATACGTGAGAGACTCCAGCAAATGTTTAGGCGGAAACTAAACAATTCAATAAAGAAGAACAAAATGAACAACGATCCTCTATGGATCTTTCTATTGATAATAAATTGATTTTGTGCTTTTACAATCGGTGCCAATCCCTAATGCTAAAGGTTTCTTTTATAGAGAAGAAACCCTAAATTGGTCAACAAGAAAACTAAAATTTCGTAAGAGATATGCATCAATATCAATCTCTTCCTAATTTATCTCATTCCTATATTAATGAGATAATACAGAAGAATAACTAAACATTCCTTAATTACATTAATGTACGTCATAAATAACAATCAGCAGATCTATCACAGTCAGCACTGAACAGAACAGGACCATCAGAAACAAGAAGTCAGAGGAATGCCTACTTGTATTCTGCCAGCGATGAACATTAATCAGACAGGGGGAATGGTATTTTAAACTGCGCAGGTAACTGACTAGTGCTATCAGCAAAACGATAATGTCTAACAGCAGAATTGACACTTAACATTTCAATAAGTTCCAACATATCTTTATCGCATATTAGGAGGGTCTTGTGGTTTTAATTCTTTATAAGTTCTGTTTTATATTATGTTTGAATTAGTTTGTAAATCATGCTTTGTTTGTTTTAGTAACTATCTCTTATTTGCAATCAAAGGTATTTTGCAACGATAAGTGTAGGGGTTTTTCTATTGCTTGTGCAAATGGTTTTAAATTATATCAAATGGATATAAAAAGTTCTTTCCTAAACGGTTTTAATAACGAAGAGGTTTATGTTGCTCAACCTCCAGGGTTCATTGATTTTCAAAAACCAAACTATGTTTATAAACTTAAAAAGGCTTTGTATGGTATTGAGCAAGCTCCCAAAGTTTGGTATGATAGACTAAAAGCATTTTTGATAAAACACGAGTATTCTATGGGAATGGTCGATAATACACTTTTTACTAAGAAATCAAAGTCACATCTTATCATTGCTCAAATATATGTCAATGACATTATATTTGGTTCCACGAGTCAAAACTTGTGTCATGATTTTGCGAAAATCATGCACGATGAGTTTGAGATGAGTATGATGGGGGAGTTGAACTTCTTCTTGGGTCTTCAAATTAAACAAATGGAAGAAGGAATATTTTTCAATCAATCCAAGTACATCAAGGAGATGTTAAAGAAGTTTGGGGTGGAAGATTCCAAACCAACCAAGACGCGATGTCAACGGAAATCAAGCTCACTAAGGATGATGAAGCCAACTCGTGGATAGCTCTAAATATCAAGGTATGATTGGTAGTTTACTTTATTTAACCGCAAGTAGGCCCGATATTATGTTTAGTGTTTGCTTATGTGCTCGTTTCCAAGAAAATCCTAAGACTACCCATTTAGAAGCCGTTAAGCGTATATTTAGGTATATTAGAGGAACTAGTCACTTAGGATTATGGTATCCGAAAGGAACCGGAATAGAAACTATAGTTTATGCCGACTCCGACCACGCGGGCGATTACGTTGATCGCAAAAGCACTAGTGGCGTTTGTACGTTCATGGGATGTTGTTTGACATCTTGGTTCGCTAAGAAACAAATGGCCCTTGCTATCTCCACGACCGAAGCCGAATACGTCTCCGCCGGGAAGGCATGTCAACAAGCACTATGGATGAAACAAGCTCTCATCGACTACGGCATACGCCTCGACGATGTTCCGATTATGTGCGACAATAAAGGCGCTATCGACTTAAGTAAAAACCCCGTACAACACTCTAGAACTAAACATATAGAAATACGTCATCACTTTCTACGCGATAACGTCCAAAAGGGCAATATTTCTATCGAGAAAGTTGCATCCGAGGATAATATAGCCGATATATTTACTAAGCCTTTAAAACGTGAAGTATTTAATTATTTAAGATTAGGATTAGGAATGATGGAACTTATCATGGATAGTGATTCTCCATCATCTCAAAAATAATCGTAAGCGGAAATTTAATGAAGTAATTAATCATTATTCAAAAGATGTTAATTCTCATTACAAGTTCCAATTACAAAACTTCCAATCGTGAACATAATCGAGATTAGAATTTTATTAGATAAAGAAAATATCAATAAAATGACCATAGATATTTTTGAAATCTACATGTATGGTCAATACATGAAATTATGAAATCGATTGAAAAGGACAAAAAGAACAATCATCGAATTGCAAGTCACACTTGTATTGACGATGTTTTGTTGAGTCTAAATGTTCATAAATAATTGTGTTATTAGTAATGGTCAAACTTATGCAAAAATATAACACACTCCTAGTTCGACTACGTTGAAACTCCATCGGGAAATTCACAACAAGTTGCAAGGTTCACTTAAAACTTGGACGTCGACTCCAAAAATTGTATCACATACTCCTAATGGTAAATATAACACATTCCAATTGCCAAAAACATAACACCTATCTCAATTTTCTTAAAAATCAACTTTGTCCATATTTGTGGATACCTGCGGATCATGGATCCATCATATGGAGATCCGTATGTTGTTTAGGTGGATCCGTGAGTCTCAAAATGCGGGTAAATAACAGATTTTGAACAAATTAGGACCACTTATATTATTATCCAAACACACCCACAAACCAAAAACAAAACCCTCCAAACTAAATCATAATAAGAGGCAATTGGAGAAATTAATCACAAAGATCATCAACAAATCATCAATCTAAGACTATTATTGTAAGTGATTTCATTTTACTTTCTTCTTAATTTTTTGTCCAGGGCTTTGATTTGCTTAAATTAAATAATTTTGGGATTTTAATTTTTCCTATTATTTTTGCACAATTAGAACTGAGATATAGCAATGTATAACGATTATGATATAATTGAAGCGATTTGGAAAAAATCATTTTTTGCCAAAAACCCCAAGTTGTGATTTTTGAATAAAACCTCACTTTTAGGAACTTTTCAAAACAAGGATTGTTTAACTACATTGTTAATACAACACAAAAACTTTTTCTTTATGCATTAGGTCTCATGAATGTATACACGAGATGCTTAATTCATAAGCATTTTTCATTCCATTCATCTAAAGCAATATTAAACATAGGTTGTGCATTAAGGTTTGTTTATTACTAGTATTATCGTTACTTTTCTTTTGTTTGAGTTAAGCAAACCGCACACCCACATCAAGTCCATATAGACACACACTTAGATTTTGCATTATATTTCTATTTTTCGCTTATTGAGTCATTGTCATTTATCTATAGGTGAATTCACTACATAAATTAATCCAATGGACTACAAACAAACTAAAGAGTATCTACCTAGAGTCCATCATACAAGACAAATGGATGAAGAAATTAGGGAATCTGACCACACTCTTGAAAAACGTCTCTTACACGAAGGAAGAATTGTTACTCCATCTTTCATTTCTGAAAACAATATGCTTCCATTCTTTCAAGCTATAGGCCTTGAGCCTTTTCTCACTCTTAACGAACCCATATGTCCTATATTTGTAGTTGAATTCTATCATAGTATTGAAGTCAAAAGAAATGAGGAGCAACGTCTTTACATTGAATTCAAGCTTGGTCAATTAGCCTTTAAGCTAACTTCATCTCAACTCACTCGAATCCTTCAAACTCAATATACTCTAGAAACCTTCTATACAAGCAAATGGTCACTAAATTCTCTTGAGGATCATCCCAATAGCAATTTCTTTGGCCCTAAACATGACCTCGTCAAAAAGACCATCACCAATCCTAGAACCACTCAAACTCAAAGTAGGGCTCTTAAGGATGATCCAAACATGTCCAAGGAACAAAGGGAGACAAGAGGGATGTTTAAAAACTTAGGTCGAGCGTAACACAACTTTGCTAGGCTATTGAAGAAGGGATGTCGTTGAAGGAAGATTTGTTTGTGAAACAATTTAAATGTTTAATTATTATGTCTTTGGAATTATTAACTTGTCTACTTGAATCTGCATGCTTAAATTGGATGTTGAAACTACGTACTTATTATGCTATGCTCTTTGTATATTTTATCATGATTTGGTAGAAGATAATGATGTTTGCATGATAATTTGTTTTAAATTTTGGGTGCAAAATGCAGTTCTGGTCATTTTTGTTGAAGCCTGCGACCAACGGATCCACCATATGGTAGATCCGTACGTTGTTATGTTTTGTGGATCCGGTCGCTCACTAGTCCAAGGCGCAAAATTCAAATTTTTTTTGAGTTTTAACTTTTTTACTTTATCTTATTAACCATGCTATACTGTTACTTGTGGGATTTTAAACCTTAGGATATGCTGTTATTACTATATCCAAGGACCATTATACAAACACATTATCACCTTTTCACCTTTATAATATCAACCTCATACACCATTTCTTCACACTTTTTTTCACTTTCTCATATACAACCTTATACGTCATCCCCATGACTAGTTCATCCAAATACAAAGTCACCAAACTTTCAAAACAAAACCGAAAAACATATGAGTGTCAGTCTCCAACCTATGTCAATCTCACACTATCTCAAGTGATGAACACTCAAATGATAGAGAACTCCTTCAACTTCCTACCTAGAAGGAAATCTTCTCACCACCATTAGTCCATCAAAATCTTCTCTAGCAAGAGTTACACCATACACTATCAATCATCTCCAAGTGGAGGTCTTCCAACACCAACTCACGTTGCACCTCAACCTAAACTTTGTTTTGTCATTCCAATAAAACAAGAACCTCATGAACTTCCTCCACTACAAATATCACCAAATAACCCTTATGTGTCAACGATGGACAATTGGCCATCAGGTCCTTCTAATCCATCTCCACTACCACGTGTCTCACGACCACCTCCTGGTTTTCCAAATCCATCACCTGGATTTGAACGACAACCATCAACCCAACAATTTTTTGTTAACATTAATAGCAATACACCTCATCTCCACAACAATGCACCTCCACTTAAAAACATTCACCATCCACCACCAAATCTTGAAAGTTAAGATTTTCCCAATCCTCCAAAAATTTTGGATTGTGTTCATCCAAATGACATGCCTCACCTCCACAACATGTTTTGCCAATGTTGTAGTACCACAAGGCATGAAATCCAAATGCTCTTAAACCGTGTCAACTACATGTTTTCATACATTCGACACCACCTCGGTCCTTCATCAAACCCACCTTACTTTCCGCATTAACCGTATGGAAATCTCACCTCACCCCTCGGATTATATAGGAAAATGATATTTATTCCAAGATTTAGGATCTTTAATTTATTTCTTTTCTAGTTTAAGCTTATCGTGTAATGGCATTTAATGCCAAATTTTATGTTTTATCCCTTATAATGGATTTAACATTATTTTCTTTTGTTGCGTTGATGATAGATGCTTATTGCATAAAATGTATATGTGTGCATATGTAGTTGTCATATATACTTTTGTTTGTCTACTAACTTTGTTTTGTAGCACGCATCCATAGCTCGATTCCTTGGTGCCCCAAGCAAGGAGGAGCATACACCAAGGGGGAGCACTTGCAATTTAGTCGTTATTTTTTACTTTGCATTCGTAACCAAGTGACTTAGCATTCGTCAAAACAAGACTTGCAAGGACCGCCTCTACAACACTTTTTGCTTCGACAAAAAGGGGGAGAAGAAATGTAAACTCGTCTACTAAATACTTATTTAGTAACTTTTAAATAAGCATGAGTTTATATTTTGTCATCATCAAAAAGGGGGAGATTGTTAATACAAATATTCGCGTAAAAACAATATTTATATTTAATGATTTTCATGTTTTGATAATAACAAATATAATGTCATACTACGTAAAAGTTTATGTAAACAAGTTATTTAGTCGAAAGTTTACTTGACGACGACAAATCACTTAAGGTATGAATATGGCATTATTAAACGTAGTTAATGATCAAAGAAAAATATTATCATTTGCATAAACCTTTTCTAATCAAATGATTTAAGTTAACACATGATTAATTATAAGCTAGTTATATTAATCATGTAAGACAAAATAAGATTAACCATAAGTGGAAACAATCTTTCCAAATCTTTCTAAATCTTCCCAAATCTAGAAAATATTTCCTTATTGGTGATAAGAAATATTTTGCTCTAGAAGAATCTAATAAACTAGTTTTATTAAGTACAAAATAATATTTTGTATAGATTTGGGGTTAATTACAAAATGACAAATGTTGTCCCAGCTCCACCTACGGATCCACCTAATACAAGGGATGGATCCAGCTTATGGTGGATCCGTGAGTCGCATGGACTAGCTGGCAGGGACATATTTGAATTTCAAAGGCTTGCATATAAATAGCAACCTTAAGCTCTCATTTTAAACAACTCTTGACAAATATTTTTCACATACATCTTTTATCTCTTATATTCTTTGATTATTATACTTGTTACATAATCCATTACAAGTGATTAACTCATTCCACTCTCTAGTGAAGAACACTTACAAAGACGTCAAGCTTCAAGTGTTAATAGTTTAGTTATGTCATGACATTTGTGATAATCATTCATCTTATATATCTTGTGTTGTGTGTTGTGTATATCATATGTGTATTATAGGTTAGTATTTAGGCCACAAAATATATAGTGTGTTAGATTGGTTCTATCTCGAAGTAGAACTCGGTATTTAGCTTAGTACCAGAAAAAGTGTAAGCGACGTGTACGGTTTTCTCCGCCTAAAGAGATCTTGTTGACATAGTGAAGATAACTCTCAGTTGGGTACTTAGGGAGTGGAGTAGGGCGAAGAGGAGCTTCGTAGCCAAACTACTATAAATCGTTGTGTCATCAGTTTGATATTTCTTATCGTTACTTGTTCATATTTAGTAGATTACTTATTTACTTATTACATTGTTATCATATACACTTGTGTATATCTTTTGAGTTCACATAAGTCGACAATCTAAGTTATATTTTAAAATGGTAAAAACTATTCAACCCCCCTTCTAGTGTCCACACTACCGCATATAATACATTTTCTAAAAATGCTCTAAGCACACTATAATACACTATTCCATAATCTATGATGATTGATGATGCTTGGAGATCAGTAGATAGATCTTCAAAGAGTGAGAGATATGTGCTTCAAGTTTTCCTTGTTGCTTGATCTCATATGCTAAAGTTGGTAGAACTTCTCCTATTAAGAAATTCACCAAACACTAAAATGAAAAAAGATTATGATCAATGATTAGATGTTAGCTGAATATGAGTGTGAAAAACTAATCTAGTTGATGCCTAAAACCAGAAAAATGACTTGGTATTTATAGGCTTGAAGTTTATTGTAGCCCGGTTCCACCAGTTTCATTACCTTAATGGAACCGGCCAGTGCAGAGGTACAGAACCGGCTAATACTGTAGCCCGGTTCTTGGCGGTTCCATCTCCATAATGGAACCGGCCAGTGCAACTGGAAGGAACCGGCTCTCTGACAACAAATCCAAATTTAGAGTTCAAAAAATCTTGTCTAGATATGTTTTGAGGTCATGCATGATGTATAAAACATTTTTCTTTTATAGAAAAATATCTTTTAGTTTATACTTTGTTAATATATCTAGAATTATTGGTACATTTTATTCTAAAAATGTTATTTAAATATTTTATGAGCACTACAAGTAATCATGTAAAGTATGTAGTATGATGTGTGAGGTAAATGAAATGATAGTTGAGTTAGTAAACTATTGGATTAAAACTAGTAAACTGTATTTTCTACTTTCGATGATTTTATGTTTTGTTATCGACAAAACGTAGATAGATCGTAAAATATAAATAAACGTTTTTACAATTTATTTGTATTAAAAACCTCTCCCTTTTTGTTGATGACAAAACACAATTTTATCATAAGTAAATTACAAAGTTTATAAGTTTTAAATTAGAGTTTTTACTTCATTCTCCCTTTTTTGTTGAAACAAAAAGAGCGTCGAAGAAAAACTAACCAACTAAAGATTATGTAATGAAATGAAGTAATTTTTAGTGGTTCGACTAAAATGGAACCAAGGATGTTTTGGATAGAATCAAAGTTAATTCAAAGAGAATCAAATCAAATGCTCCCTCTTGATGAGTGCTCCCCCTAAATGGGATTATCAAGGATTCCAAATGAATTTAGAAAGCTACAATAAAAACATGTTAGTAAGGAGAATGGTATGCTCCCCCTGAATGGAAGAACCCTGTGAAATGCTATTATTGTAAGATGTATAATTAAAGAGGAAAGAAAGAAACTTGTAGTGATTTTGGGTTGTCGGTTCTGTTCTTGAAAGGAACCAGCTTTATAATCTGATAGAACTGGCTAACCTGCAGAAAAAATCAGCTAAGCCAATTTTTGGCAGGAAGCAATTTATTCAAAATGTATACTACAAGAAGCAATGTGATCAGTAATAAGCCATTTCAACATTTAAATAAACACGAATTCATAATCATTTCAACACGAACTCATAATTCATTCAATATTAAAAGGAACACAAGATCATGGCCACTTTAATATTCAAAGAAACGAACAACACGTATGATAGTACATAATTCAATTTTTATAAGGAACAAATCATGAAGTAAAACATATTGACCAATGTCAATAAAAACTAAAGTCATGATTAAGGACCTATTAATCTAAAGCTAAAGAAAACTAAGGGCACACGAGCTTGTCATCGTCATCCTACGGTTGTCAATTTGAGAGATGATTTAGACGTTCAAGGATGTGGTTTAGCATGAATCTCTTTTCATTTTGGAGGTTGTTGACAATGGTTTCGGTGCGTTGACAATGGGGACAAGTGTGTTCTTGTGGTGGTGGAATAGGGGGTCTTTCAATCCATAGGGATTAATCAAGAGCACCAAATATGCTTGATAGTGGAAGAGATGTTCTAAATGGTGGTATTGTTGGCATTTGAGGAGGAAATGAGGTGTTTGGGGGGATGAGGCTATCTTGCACTTGTTGTGCATTTTGGATGGCTTCTTCAATGTGATGGTCGAAATCTTGGTATTGAATAAGTTGATCTAACACTTGTTCTCTACTTAGTAATGCTTCGGTTTGTGCACTTAGCCTATTTAGGAGTTGCAGGGAACGGTGGTTCAAAGTCCATGAATGTTGGTTGAGGGAGTGTTTAGGATAGGCCTTGAGAGAGTTTTAGTGATAATGGATTAGAGCTTCTTGATGGTAGTACATTTAAGGAAGATAAGTAAGGATGTGGATCTAGTGGTGAGCCAAGAGGGGTAGAGAATACAAGTGCTCTCCGAGCTAAGGGTGACACCATAGCTTCTTGAGTCGGGGGTGTTTGGTTAGCGGTTGGTTGAGGTATTGTGAGAGAAAGAGTGGTGTCAAGTGTGGTGGTTTGGTTAGAGTTGATGGGGATAGAGAGATTTATGAAGTGTTTGTGATGTGTGATTTTGGCTAGGTGATGTTTTCATTGGATGAGATATCAATGTATGTCGGTTCTTTGGCAATTTTCTTGGTGGATTTTGGTTTCGTGGATGTGTTAGCACTGAGGCCTTGAAGGTTATGGGATCAAGGATGGGATTAAAAGAAGGTTATATGTAGGTTTTAAGATGTGTGAGGATTGATGATTACAGCTCTAGACATTATACTCATTCCATGCAAAATATTAAATGCTTAAACCACTAGTTTTTGCATTAAACATAATTCATTTTAAGATTCATTTTTAAGTCAAACAGAAATAACAGCCATTGTATCACCTTAGGACAAGTCTAAATATTTTTTTTTTTATTATATATTATAATATATTTTTATTATATTTTTTTTATTAAACCCCCCCCCCCCCCCCCCCAATATTTTATTTTTTTTCCCCCTTAGATATATATTTAAAACACACACACAAATTTTATTAACATTTTTATGAGTTAGTTAAAAAATTGATCATCCCCAAAAATTGAGCAAAAAAAATTTGCTCCTCTATAGAACCGGCAGCGCCGGTTCCTTTGTTCCCAAGGGACCGGCTTTGCTGCAGAAGGAACCGGCTGCAGCAGGCAAAAATTCCTAAATTTTTATTTCTCTAGTAGTGGTCTAAACGCAAGTGATGACATCAAATAACGTCTATTTTATAGCATCATTTATTCTATATAATTAAAACATTTTATGTAATTATTGCAAAGAATTGTTACTTACGTTTTTATTTTAGAAATTGCAGTAATTATGGAGTTAGTACTTGAATGAAAGTTTAACCTAAAAGGCCAGCTATTCTGGAGCTTAAACGAAGATATTTTAAAGATTACTTTTCTAACAACCAATATGCCATAACCATCAAGAAAGATATGGTGTATCTGTGCCTGCACTCATCAATGGACCACGGTAGGGAAACAAGATCCCAATATGCCGTACTGTCAGAACAAGGTAATAAGCCGTATTCAAGCTATATGGAAATAAAATATCCTAGAAGTATTCAAACGTGGGTTCCCCCTACTCTAAGGTAAACCCACCGAGTACACCGTATCGGAACCATGATCCAGCCCATTAAAATAGAAAAACTAAAAAATGAGTTTTAGTGTGCTAATCATATTTTCCATACTCTAAACATAAAAGTCATTTTCAGAGGAGAAAAGAGAAAAAGAGGTCGAGCAAGCGATTTAATTCTGTAGGAGACAACGTATAATTCTCTATCCTCTGTATATTGTTTAGTTTTTGTTATCATTCGTATAACTCAAGGTTAGTTTACCTTGGTCTAAATCATTTACTTTTGTATTAATTATGATGTTGAAGGGTAATACTTTTGGGGGGAACAAATTAGCCATTATTATGAAGATCTTAATGTTTGGTTTGTTTATTTGATTTCTTAATTTATCGTTGATTGATTTTTTATGTTTATCAGTTTATACTTGTTTACGTACTTTTGTATGCGACCTATCATTCAACTGGATCTAGTGATACAGACCAAGTAATCTAGATGTATGGATAGCTCTCCATATAGTGATTTATACATCTAGACCAATAGGATCACAAATAATGACCTATCTTCACCCTTAGATTATGAGCTTAGTTGAGCCATAAGAAGACCTTGGTATCAACGAGTACGTTCTCAATTAATTGGTAAAGACTTGGTTAGTGGACTACTAATGTATGAATTGCCATTAAGCAGTAAGTGGGTAAAGTCTCTATGAGCTAGGGTTTAACAAGATCACCATTGCCTTAATCCCAAAGATAGATTATAATCAGCAAATAATGATGATTTATGCGGATGCATTTAATTGTGACAGAATTCTACGTGTCTAGGTCTTAGGAAGAAGTAACGCCTAAGTCTTAAGAATGATATGCCGCCCCGAGATAAGTAATCATTGCACTAATAAACAAACCAATGTTTTGATTAGATTAATAATGGTTAATACAGTTTTCTTATATTTGGCTAGACCGCTCTTTTATCTTCTGTTAGTTTGCTTGGGTGTGTTTTAGTGTCTTGAATTGGTTTTAGTCACCACCAAACCTGTGTCAGTCTCTCATACTAAAACCCCCCCTTATCCATTAGATTTAGGATTAACATGGGTTTAGCATAAGTTTAGCATAGATTAGACTAACTTAGATTAGAAAAACCAAAGTATTAATAAATTTAAAGTGTTCCTCGCTCTTAGTGATTGACACCTTACTTACCACGAAACTCCCACCGACCGGGTACACTGCCTATTAAGGTGTTGTTTTTGGTTAAGTCAGCAAAATATAAATTTAAAACTTGAATCACAAATCACACCCTAACTACAACACATCAATTTTTTGTCGCCGTTGCCGGGGAGTGATAATTAATCTTGAATTTTATTTGATATTTTAGTTTTTAGCATTAGATTAGATTTAACCCTTAAGATTAGTGTATAATTCTATATTTTGTATATTTGCTTGTATTTATGCGTGTTTAATTGTTTGCGTATTTAATTGTTTTCATAATACACTGTTCTAGTCGATAAACCAATACGGCGTATCCACTTCCATTGGATACGGCGTATCCAACTTTCTATCCAATACAGCGTATTCTCTCAACAGATTAATATGGTGTATTCACTTCAATTGAATACGGCGTATCATTCATCTGAAACAGAAGCTGAATTTTCATGCTTGATTTCGTGCTTAATTTTTTTATTCTTTCTTCAGAACAAATCCTGCTGATATTTTTACCTTTGTGATAGATCGTGCATATCAGAGCTAGTTGATTGAAGAAGAGTTGGCAGACAAAGAAGCAAAATTAACAACGAGAAAAATAATGACTAATGACCAACCAAATTACTATTTAAGGATTACAAGCATTACGGTTAATGAAAAGAATGCTTATGAGCTAAAAGGAAATTTTCTTGATGATTTGCACAAAAATGCCTTTAGTGGTACTAACGGGGAAGACGCGATCGAGCATGTCGATACTTTCTAAAAAAATTGACCCAATTGATTTACCAAGTGTGAATCATGATAAATTTAGAGTTGTTGTTTTCCCAATCTCATTGGTTGGAGATGCATGGAGATGGTTTGATGGAATTAAAGGATCAATTACTAGTTGGGATGATTTGACTAGAATTTTTTTTAGAAAATACTACCCGCCTTCCCGCACTGGCAAAGTTAACACCCTAATAATTAAGTGGGACCCTACTAATCCCATGTTCAAAAATTAGTTGGCCTCAAAGTTTGTGAACTACAAGACGATGGATATATTTACTAAAGGAGCTTTGTGGGACTACTGGAAATTAGGAAGTGATAAAGTTGAGCCAACGAATGATGAAACTTCTGATCTTGAGGAAACTGATCACGATGATGGATAAGAAATCGGTGAAATTTTTAGAATTGAAACAAACCTGTTCAATTATGAAACACCACTGTGCGGAAAACTCAAAGAGTTCAATTACCTACTCAAGATAGACCCGGATGTCCTAACTATTGATATTGAGATATTCAAGACTTATGACGAATACAAGGATGATAAGATTTATGAATGGAACGAAAACATGCCATGGGTACACGAAAAACCATAGACTGACATTGGAGTATGGACTGAACCTACTCTAGTTGTGCATTGTTGTAAGCCATTTAATTATAAAAGTGGGTATTCAGAGTGGCCTACCTGTAGCTGGAAAGAAGATGGATATTGTAATGGAGGAAACTTACCAGGAGCTTACATAGTAGGAAACACACTCCGTTACCAAGATTTAGAATGATACGATGCTCTGAAGATAGTAAACTGAAAGAAGAAGCTTTAAGAAATAGAGTTATCATGGAAGGAATGATTGACGATAATGATGAATCAAGTAATAATGGTTAGAGAAGATGGGACGGCTATAAGATTGCCAACCATGATCAAGAAGAAAGAGAATATGAGAATGAACATGAAGATAAGGAAAGATGTGAATTGTTTGATGATCATGAGTTGCCGGTTTTCACTATTAGAAGATTCGAGATGATCAAATATTCATTCTGAGAAGACAAAGAGTATGTGGCTATTAAAGAAGATGAATACAAAGATTTGACGAATACAAGCAAGGACGCAATCCACGCATATCAAGAAATCTTTCGCATGATGGACGAAGGATGGATGGTAACAAGAACCGAATGAAGGAAGGAAAAAGTCTAACTTAAAGACTTTGCTAAAAACAAAAGTGCTTCCCAGGAGAAAACCCGGATTGTTATTTATTTTTATTGAGTCTGTCTTCCCAGACATAAATACGGCGTATCCGCTCCATACCATATGGCGTATTGAATGTCGGGACGTTATCAGTCCTTTATTTTTATGCAATTTAAACATTATTGTCAGTTTTGTCAATACGACGTATTCATGCACATGATACGGCGTATTCAACAGACTGACCCGTATTTAATATTTAGTTTAGTTTAAATTAACCATAGGTATCAAGATAGGATTTTGCATGTTTTTCCAATAATTTGCACAGGATCTCATAGAAAAGAAATCGACAATGTTGGTGGAGAATCTACGATCTGGAAATCTGGAAGCGTTGGAGTTTTGAAAACTCAAGATGGCAGTTCAAACACATCCTTGCTCATAAACTCAACGTGGAGAATCTACCAAGCAAAATATCAGGGGAGTTTCTCATTCTAATTCTTTTAAATTCTAGTTTTTAATGTTTTATCTATACAACAAGGACGTGATATAATTCAAGTGGGGGGATGGGAATTAGAATGATACTTTCAAAAGTGTTAAACATGCTAGTAGTTTAATTAAGAGGGTCTATATGCTAAGCTTAAGAGAAAGAATGAAACTTAATTTAGAAGCTAGGCTTATGGGAGAGACTTTGGTGTTGAATACATCATTAGACCCTTTCCTTGAGGATTACATAGAACTAAACGATCTTAATGTACCATTAGAGCTAAGGAGAGATCAAGCTGACGATTTAATGCCCATCATCGAGGAAGGCAAGGTAATTGAGGAATTTAGAGCTAGGAATGATGCTAGAATAGTTAGCAAAGTTTTTGGATATCCTAGTGATTACGACCACGATAAGAAGATCCATATTGATTGTGCCTACAACTTGAAGTTTTCCTGCATGATAAGTTTTGAATTTTTACACGCTAATTTTTCCCTATCTTGTACGTAAATGTGATGTCCAAAAAGTTTCATAATTCTATAATGAAGGACAAATTGGAATACAAGGGAAATAATGTAGTCAGAACTTAATGAACATACCTATCTTTGTTGAAACTTTTTCTATCTTAATAGATTTTGCAATTTTAGAAGATATGGATAGTTATCGTGATGAAGGAATGAGCGATGTTATTTTTGGCGAACCGTTTTTGAGAGAAGTTGAGATTAATGCAAAACGGTTCGAAGGGATGATTACCATTGACAATGGTAATGAAGAAGTTACTTACCAAATGGTGCGGTCACATCCAAGGTTTAAACACCACACTAATAAACAATGCAACAAGATCCCGCCATTACTAAAGGTGAGTAAGGAAGATATGACAAATGGAATCTCGCACTCATACCAAAAGCTTAAGAGTTTCTACAAGGGTATCTTGAACTTAGGACCCGAATATGTCCGAGACACGAAGATGGAAGAATGGCTTACACGTGGGCACATAAGCGTGCATGAGATAGAGTAAAGAAGGAAGGAAAAAGTCTAACTTAAACACTTCGCTGTAAACAAAGTGCTTCCCGGGAGACAACCCGTATTGTTAATTATTTTTATCGAGTATGTCTTCCCAGACATTAATACGGCGTATCCGCTCCATACCATACGGCGTATTGAATGTCTAGACGTTATCAGTCCTTTATTTTTATGCACTTTTAAACATTATTGTCAGCTCTGTCAATACGGCGTATTCATGCGCATGATACGGCATATTCAACAGACTGACCCGTATTTAGATACTTTTTACAGGTTTCTATACGGCGTATTCCAGTTTATGGATACGGCGTATTGGTTTCCTGTAGAGTTTTATTTAGCTTATTTAGATTAACTGTAGATACCCGAGATAGGATTTTGCATGTTTTTCCTTTATTTTGCAAAAGAAATCGATGAAGTTGGTAAAGTATCGATCGTATGGAATTATGTGTGTGTTGTAGTCATGTTGAAATTCAGATGCTTTTACAACACACAATCTTGCTCATAAACTCAACTTGGAGAATCTACCAAGCAAAATATCAGGGGAGTTTCTCATTCTAATTCTTTTAAATTCTCGTATTTAATGTTTTATCTATACAACGAGGACGTTGTATAATTCAAGTGGGGGATGGGAATTAAAATGTATACTTGTCTTATTTTTCACATAAAATGCTTAAATTATGCTCAATTTTTTTTTTCAAGCATACTTTTGTGATCCGTTTCCAAATGTTTACCCAAATTCCACAAAATATAAGTGTGCCGGTGATGTTGTAGACTTTAGAACTTGGCTTGGTATATCTATTTGAGACCGCAATAATGAGTACTATGGATTTAGATGGAGTAACTTGTTAAAATTGGTAAATTTTTAGGATTACACCCAAAAAGCCTATACATGTTGTTTTATTAACTAACTACACTGGTTAGTTAACCCCAATATAAAGCCTTTGTTTACTCTCATCTTAAGAGTAAGATACCCCTATAAAAACCAATAGAACCAATCCTTTAGGAATTACCCCAACTATTTGTTTCGTTACTCCTTTACACCTTAGCATACCCTGTTAGATTATGTCCATTTATCAGTTACTAGTTGCTTAAAGTGTAAAGTATGTATTTCCCGAGTCTTGTGTCAATTTTCTATCTTTGGTACGGTTGGGAAGAAATTTTCACATTGGAATTAGGAATGTATAAAGTAGTTAAAACTCATGTATTTTTACTACCAACGCAATTATTGGTACGTCCGAATAATGAAGAATTACCAAAGGAATTATCCAGAGTTATTATGATCGTGAAGATGGTAAAATTACACTGAGTTTCGTAGTATAGTATAGTCAAAAAATCGAAAAAATTAGAAAAATCACAAAAAAAGATAAGGAAAGTTTGATGATAATCGTTTCACAAAAGCTTAGACTGAAGGAATTATATGAAGGATCGATTATTCGTTGATATATCTTATAAGTCAATGATGTAAAGTATTGTATAAAGTGGTAGATATCGCCACTTGTCTTGCAAAAGTTTGTAAAGTATGGGATGATTGAGAAGTTGACCGTTACGGGAACGCCACCTTAGGTTGTTGTTTTTGATTAATGATCAAGAAGTTTGTAAATAGTTGTGTCATTATCATGGTAACGGTCAGGAAAAAGTATCTAGCAACTTATATCTTGGACCTAATCTATTTGTTTTGTAACTTTTATTTAACAACAATTTATTTCCCTTTCCTAATCATTAACCATGAGTTTTACGCGAATGAGGATGTGTACGAGCATGCATGTCTATTCCGTCGTTACGGCCATGTATGTGTGCTTCAGCTGCTTTGTTGGTGTGGTACTTTTGGTGAAAGATTGTAGAATGATCAACCCTAAGCATTATAATAAAAAACCCAATTTACCTTTATAAACTTGTTACTCCTTAGCTCTAGTGGTGGAGATATGTATCCTTGCCAATCCTATTATAGAATACTCGTCACAACCTAGCAATTGAGAGAACTAGTTACATGTTACCACATAGATTAGTTAAGTGATTTGAGTGTTTTCATCTTCCTATTTCGTAAGGTGTTTGGTTATGTACTTGTAATAGACAAAATAAATGCTTAAACGGGAAAATCCTTAGGGTTACATTTTCATAAACTTCTAAAGGCTACTTGAGGACAAGTAGGATTTAAGTGGGGGGATATTTGATGATATCAAATAACATCTATTTTATAGCATCATTTATCCCATGTAATTAACCCATTTTGTATAATTATTGCAAAGAATTGTTAGTTAATCGTTTATATTTGAGAATTGCAATAATTATGGAGTACTTGGTGAAAGTTAACTAAAAGGCACACATTATGGAGCTTAAACGAAGATATTTTGAATATTAATGTTCTGGCAACTAATACGCCATATCCATCAAGGAAGATATGACATATCTATGTCGGGACTCACCAAAGACCACAAAGGAAACAAGATCCAATACGTCGTATCCAGAAGAAGGCAATACGATGTATTCAAGCTATATGAGAATAAAATATTCTTGAAGATATCAAATGTAGTCCCTAGTCCAAGAAACACCCGATACGCCATATCTAAGACTTTGGATACGCCGTATTGACCATATTTTAGACCCTATAAATAGAAAACTCAATAATGAGTTTTAAGTGTGCTAAATCGTATTCTTGATACCTAAACCATAAAAGTCAATTTTTAAAGGAGAAAAAGAGCAGAAGAGGTTGAGCAACGCGATTAATTCCATAGGAGACAACTGGTAATTTCTTATACTTTTGTAATCATTTAGTTTTTGGTATCATTCGTTAACTCGGTTAGTTTACCTTGGCTAAATCATTTCTTTTGTATTAATTATGACGTTTGAAGGCTAATACTTTCGGGTATTAGCCATTATTATGAAGATCTTAATGTTTGGTTTGTTTATCTTGATTTCTTAATTTATCGTTGATTGCTTGTTTATGTTTATCAATTTATACTTGTTTACGTGCTTTTGTATGCGACCTATCATTCAATTGGATCATGTGATACGGACCAAGTAATATAGATGCCAAGATAGCTCTTCATATAGTAATTTATACATCTAGAACAATAGGATCACAATTAACGACCTATCTTTGCCCTTAGATTATGAGCTTAGTTGGACCATAAGGTGACCTTGGTATCAACGAGTACGTTCTCGATTAATTGGTAAAGACTTGGTTAGTGGACTACTAGTGTATGAATTGCCATTAAGCAGTAAGTGGGTAAAGTCTTTATGAGCTAGGGTTTAACAAGATCACCATTGCCTTAATCCCTAAGATAGATAATAATCAGCAAATAAGGATGCTTTATGTGGATGCGTTTAATTATGACAGAATTCTACGTGTCTAGGTCTTAGGAAGAAGTAACGCCTAAGTGTTAAGAATGATATGCCACCTCGAGATAAGTAATCATTGCACTAATAAACAAACCAACGTTCTGATTGGATTAATAATGGTTAATACAGTTTTCTTATATTTGGCTAGACCGCTCTTTTATCTTCTGTTAATTTGCTTGCGTGTGTTTTAGTGTCTTGAATTGGTTTTAGTCACCACCAAACTTGTGCCATTCTCTCAGACTGAAAACCCCCATTATCTATTAGATTTAGGATTAACATAGGTTTAGCATAGATAGACTAACTTAGATTAGAAAAACCAAAGTATTAATAAATTGAAAGTGTTCTTCGCTCTTAGTGATCGACACCCTACTTACTACGAAACTCCCACCAACCGGGTACACTGCCCGTTACAGTGTTATTTTTGGTTAAGTCCGCAAAATATAAATCTAAAACTTGAATCATAAATCACACCCCTAACTACAACACATCAAAGTACTTAGAGAAACAAAAATGATCATGCTTGTGTTATGCCTATGTGTTCTTGTGGTATGTGGTAATTTGTATCTTTGATTATGGATTCCATATTAGGATATTGGTGAATTGAAAACTTTGATCTATGTATGTTGAAACTTCGTACCCACTTTATTTTGTTATGTTTTATGGATATGGTTATCGTATTAATGATATTTGGTAGAAGATAATGATGTTTGCATGATAATTTGTTTTGAGTTTTGGGGGCAAAAATTATGTTCTGGTCGTTTTTGTTAAAACCTGCGACCCATGGATCCACCATATAGTAGATCCATACGTTGATTTGGTGGATCCGTGGCTCACCAATCAAGACGCCAAAATTCAAATTCTTGATTTTTAACTTTTTCTACTTTATCTTATAACCATGCTATATGATACTATGTGGGATCTTAAACCTTATGATATAACATGTTCTCCATATAATCCAAGGACCATTATACAATCTACTTCGCCACTTTCACCTTATAATCATCATCCTCAAACACCATTTTCTTCACACCTTCTCCACATTTCTCTTATACAACCTTACTAGTTCACCACCATGACTAGTTCATCCAAAACAAATTCACCAAACTTTAAAAGAAAAACTGCAAGAATAAGTGTCAAGTATCCAAACTATGTTAATCTCACATCCTCAAGAGAGGAACAACCAAATAAGATAACTCCTTCACCTCCTCCTAGAAAGAAATCCCTCTTACCACCACAAGCTCCATTAAAATCAATCTCTAGCAAGAGTACACACTACACCTCATCATCATTTCCAAGTGAGTCTCTAACACCAACTCACGTTGCACCTCTACCTAAACTTTGTTTTGTCATTCCAATAAAACAAGAACCTCAAGAACTTCCTCCACTACAAATATCACCAAATGATCCCTATGCTTAAACCATGGATAATTGGCCACCAGACCCTTCTAATCCATCTCCACCACCATGTGTCACTCGACCACCTCCCGGTTTCCCAAATCTACCACCCGGATTTGAACCATTACCATCAATACAACCATTATTTGTTAACATCAACAATAACACACCTCTCCTCCACAACAATGCACCTCCACTTGAAAACATTCACCATCCACCATCAAATCTTAGAAATCATGATTTTCCCAATCCTCCAAACATCTTGGATTTTTTTCATCCAAACGACATGCCTCACCTCCACAACATGTTTTGTCAATGTTGTAACACCACAAGGCATGAAATCCAAATGCTCTGAAACCATGTCAACTACATGTTCTCATACATTCGACACCACCTCGGCTCTTCATTACACCCACCTTACTTTCCGCATTAGCCGCATAGCAATCTCACCTCACCCCTCGGATTATATGGAAAAATGACATTTATCCCAAGATTTAGGATCTTTAATTGTTTTCTTTTTCTAGTTTAAGATTATTGTGTAATGGCTTTAACGCTAAATTTTTTGTTTTATCCCTTATAATGGATTTAACATTATTTCATTTTGTTGTGTTGATGATTGATGTTTATTGTATAAAATGTATATGTGTGCATATGTGGTTGTCATATATATATATTTTCTTGTCTACTAACTTTATTTTGTAGCACGCATCTATAGCTCGATTCCTTGGTGCCCCAAGCAAGGGGGAGCATACACCAAGGGGGAGTACTTACAACTTAGTCGTTATTTTTTTTACTTTGCATTCGTAACAAAATGACTTAGCATTCGTCAAAAACAAGACTTGCAAGGACTGCCTCTACAACACTTTTTGCTTCGACAAAAAGGAGGAGAAGACATGTAAACTCATCTACTAAATACTTATTTAGTAACTTTTAAATAAGAATGAGTTTATACTTTGTCATCATCAAAAAGGGGGAGATTGTTAATACAAATATTCGCGCAAAAACAATATTTATATTTAATGATCTTTATGTTTTGATAATAACAAATATAATGTCATAAACAAGTTATTCAGTCGAAAGTTTACTTGACGACGACAAATCACTTAAGGTATGAATATGACATTATTAAACATAGTTAATGATCAAAGAAAAATATTATCATTTGCATAAACCATTTCTAATAAAATGATTTAAGTTAACACATGATTAATTATAAGCTAGTTATATTAATTATGTAAGATTAACCGTAAGTGGAAACAATCTTTTTAAATCTTCTCAAATCTAGAAAATCTTTTCTTATTGGTGATAAGAAATATTTTGTTCTAGAAGAATCTAATAAATTAGTTTTATTAAGTACAAAACAATATTTTGTATAGATTTAGGGTTAATCATAGAATGACAAATGTTGTTCCAGCTTCACCCACAGATCTACTAAATACAAGGGACGGACCCAGGCAATGGTGGATTCGTGAGTCGCACGGACTAGCTGTCTGGGACAAATTTAAATTTCAAAGGTTTGCTTATAAATAGCAACATTAAGCTTTCTTTTTAAACAACTCTTTACAAATACTTTTCACATACATCTTTTATCTTTTATATTCTTTTATCATTATACTTGTTACATAATTCATTACAAGTGATCAACTCATTTCACTCTTTAGTGAAGAACACTCAAGAAGACGTCAAGCTTCAAGTGTTAATAGTTTAGTTGTGTCATCATGTTTGTGATAATTATTCATCTTGTATATCTTTTGTTATGTGTTGTGTGTATCATATGTGTATGATAGGTTAGTATTTAGGCCACAAAATACATAGTGTGTTAGATTGGTTCTATCTCGAAGTAGAAATCGGTATTTAGCTTAGTACCGGAAAAAGTGTAAGGGACGTGTACGGTTTTCTCCACCTAAAGGGAGCTTGTTGACATAGTGAAGATAACTCTCAAGTTGGATAATTGGGGAGTAGAGTAGGGCGAAGAGGAGCTTCGTAGCCGAACCACTATAAATCATGGTGTCATCGGTTTGATCTTTCTTATCTTTACTTGTTCGTATTTCGTAGATTACTTATTTACTTATTGCATCGCTATCATATACACTTGTGTATATCTCTTGAGTTCACATATGTCGATAATCTAAGTTTAATTTAAAATGCTAAAAACTATTCAACCCCACTTATGGTTCCCACAGGTATATCCCATCTGCTAGGTAGTACCCTTTCAAACGAGACCACTAGGGCAATGTCATCAAGAAGGTCATCGAATAACTGATGAGGTGTCATTTTATACACTATTTCAGGGTCATTTAACCCCTTAAATAATGAAAATAGGCCCAGATTATGTGCTTAATCGTTTGTTTTTGTATTTTTAGCATTTGGATGGCATTTGGAGGAATTACACGTGACTTGGGCTCATTTAGAGAAGAAACAGACAAGATTACGACTCTACACCAAAAATCATGAAGAATTGTGCGCACATAGCGTGGAGACGGCATCACAACCATTAAGCGACGACGTCAGGATCTGAATGGTGACGACGTCATAAATCTTGCGACGGCATTATGACATGGCGACTTAAAGAGGATCTAGAAGCATCTATGTGGCGACGGCGTCATGATTCCAAAGCGACGCCGTCGCATCGATATCTCTATAAATACAAAACTGATTTTAGGGTTTTTAGTGTGTAACATTGTATAACTTTTGGGAGATGAACCCTAGTCTTTCTAGTAGCTTTTTAGGTCGTTTTTAGGGCCTCAAAACCCTATTGTAACTAACTTCAATCCATGTTTTAATCAAGTAGGATTGTTTATCATTAATCATTCAATATATCTATGTGTTGTTTGATTGATCTATGCTTTTGCTTTATCTTTAACATGCAAGGCTAAACCCTCATTTGTATTTACTTATGATTGCATGAAACTTAGGTTGTAGATCCTTTTGATGTTGCTTCTTGTTGATGAATGTGCGCGTTAGGCTTTAGAAAACTAGCCATAAGATATTAAATTAGCATAGACATCTAAGGAAATGCGAGTATATAGAAAGGATACCATCGGTAACAGTCTTCATACTACCTTACCCATTATATGGTTGATCCCTCTTAAGATATTTCACATGCATTTAATATACTTTGTAATAGTCTGCATACTACCTTACTTATGCGTTGCCTTAACGGAATATTAAATAGATGGCGGGTTCATGTAATCCGTTCATGACTTAGGAAATACTTACACAGATCATCACAAGTGTGACAAAGCAACAAATCTAAGAGAAGCAATATGAGGAGTAGTGTATGATTAGATAAATACATCAGTTTATCATAAAGTTATCACCAGTAGATTAGATATTAATTAGTTTCGTTATTAGTTAAACAAACCAACCACTCAAACCATTGATTTACTTGCTTTCTATAAAATATAAAAACATAAAAAGAATCTTCCCCCAATCTCTTAGAATCCTATTAGATAGTGATCAAGCCTTCCAAACCTATTCCCCTAAAGAATGATAACAACCCCTGAGCCTTGCCTATACCACTACTACAGCGATTAGGTACTCTGCCCAGGGAGTTGTAAAACTTCGTGTTGAAGTCCTACGACACCCGCATTAAGTTTTTGGCAACACTATATGGGGAATAGTTAGGTTTTGATCATTGTTTAACTTAATTCTACTCGCTTGAATCCTTTCAAGTGAGAATTTTATTTCTAGTACATTAGCTTTCTTGTAGTCTATTTTTTATTTTTGTTAATTGTTTTGTAATCCATTCTCGTCAACCTTCATGGGAGACGAGAATCCCATCTGTACTCTTGGAGATTACTCCAAACCTATCCACGAGGGCCACAGGAATACCATTGAGCTCCCCGTAGGCAACAATGTGGTACCTCATCGATCCGATACCATCTGGTTGGTGCAAAACGGATGCACATTCCATGGACTTCGGTCCGAGGATCCAAACCAACACCTCAAGGATTTCTTAAAGCTTATGGACTCACTTGACCTTGACGGTGCAAATAGGGAAAGAACGCACCTACATTTATTTCCTCTTTCCCTTCATCATCAAGCTAGCAATAGGTTGAACGTCTTCCAGTAGGATCCATCACCACATGGGAGGATCTAACTACTCATTTTCTTGCTCAATTATTACCGCCGGGAAGGACCGCAAAACTCTGCAACGATATCCTGATGTTCCAACAACATCATGGAGAATCTCTCTCAGAAGCATGGACTCGTTTCAATTACTTATGCCACACCTTGTAAATTTCAGGTCATTATTTTAAACTTTTCTGATCATTATTTTGACTTTTATACGTTACGTACAAATTTGACTTAAAACCGGGAAGTTGTCTCGCGTAAAACTAAAGAAAAAAATTATCATCGGACGCGTTCCGGCTTCGGACTTGGATTATTCTACGTGTTATATGCATTATTTTATCATTTCAAAGTGTTACGTATTTTACGTACACTTCCGGTTATGATTTTTACGTTTTCGCGTACAAATTATGTTTTTCGCATTTTTGATCAAACGGAACCTTAGAAACCCGTTATCTTTTTGTGTAAACTCTAGTTAGCGTATATGTCAGGTTTAGAAGTCAAAAATTTCGTTCATCCCTTCCCCTATACCCCTCTAATCCACAAAAAACACACACACTCTTAAATTAAATCAAAAGGAATCAAACCACTTTATGATACATAAAACATGCAAGATAGTGACATCTTGTATTTTTTCCCTCAAGCTCCCAACATTTTCTTTTAACTTCTTACAAATACTAAGTGGCTTAGACCACTTGAGGTTAGCCACTAGAAGCTCATCTTGTAGCCAAAGAAAAGCATTTGGCTCCCTTCTTTTTTGGTCCTTAGCCGTTCGAGCCATAGAGCCACAAGGGGGTGGATGGTTCAATTTTTCTACCAAGCCATGGCTCACCATATGTCTAAACTCTAAACCCGTGTACCTTATGAATACCTTATGATATAATTCTAGGTTATTACACATACAAGCCTTACCAAAAATTGCTTTCCTCCTATCCCTCCTTCCCTTTTGGCCACGACATAAAGCCACCACCACCACCACTCCATAACTTTGATTTTATTCAAGATACACACACTCCAAACTCATTTATATCAAGATCTAAGGTGTTTCCAAGAAAGGGGTTTCATTGGTTTAAGGTTTATTTCAAGGTCCAAGATTTAGGGATTGTTTTTAAAAGTGGGTTTCAAGATCTTCATCTCCTTTTCAAGTTCTTGTTATTTAATCTTGTTCTTCACTTATTGTAAGTACATCTTAACCTTTTATTTTGATTTCTCTTATGATCTTACTTTCTTATTCAAGATTATAGCTCCTTTGTGTTTGTGTTATGTTTTTCAAAGATAATAAAGTGGGTTTATGAAAGAAATAAAGTTATTGGTATTTTTATACATTCATAGTGTTATTGTGGTGAGATTGAGAGTAGATGTGTGTTGCAAAAAAGATTATGATGAGGATTGGATAGGTTAAGAGTGGTTTTGTTGGTTGGTTTTGGAGAAAAAGAATTTAGGTTAGACTAGACACTATGACGGTGTTATGGTTGAGTCTATGGTCAAGTCTATGGTACATTTTCAAAAATATATGTTGCTGATCCGGAACTATTTTGGGGTTAAGAGGTGTTTAAAAATGTTTTAAAATGCTAAAACCTTTTGGAAATGATAAATAATGTTTTTGCCGTCGTTTGATATAAGGATCGCAAAAAATTGGCCTTATAACGAAGGAGATATGGTCAAATGAAACTTGAAACATTTTTCGGCAAAACTGTTTTCGTGTCGAGCAGGTCAGCAGCAAAAACGGCCATTTTGACCCCTTTCGAGTCTGTTTTGGCCAAAGTATAAAACACAAACATGGCCTAAAATGACGTTTCCCTTCCAAAGTCGCGAAAGTTGTGTTAAAAATGCTTTATGAGTGAGTTAAGCTCTAGTTTTCGTCAAGTTATTTTCGGACATATAATTTTATATATGAAAACGTTTTCAAACGGGTTAGGTCCGTTTAGGTCTCGAAAACCTTTGAAAATATTAACGTAGATTTCTAATATATTTACGAAGGGTTGGGAATTTTCTAAAAATAATAAATCGTCATCGTTTAACGTTTCTAAATATAGTAAGGTTGCGTATATTAGCGATATGGGAATAAAAGGTAGATGTTAGAGCTTCACAAGTGCATTTTTGGAAATATGGAAACGACTAATTTAGGGGAGGCTATTAGCATCCCGAAACTAAATTTTTTCCTAAAATAGAAACTTTCTATAAATAGTAACTTTCCAAAAATAGTAACTTTTCGTAGGAACTGCGTAACATTCTCGTAAACCTAATAAGTTCGTAAAGACACGTTTTTGATAAGTAAACTAAGGCACAAACACATATGGATGTCTATTTTGTTTATAAACGTTTTATACAACGTTTCGTTATTTATTTCTCGTTTTTGAAGCGCGTCTTTTAATTAGGTCGCGGTTAGAGTTGTTCGATATCGTTATTCACTTTGTTGAATTACTTGCTCACCATTTTCTTAAGGTGAGTCCCTAGACCCACACTTTTACTCGTTTTGAATAAATGTTTTATAACTTTGGGGTGAGAAACATTGCTTGCTTTTAAAACTTGACACAAGTACTTTGCGTGAGATTACCATGTTTACGTGTTGCCTAAGTTAAGCATTGAGACCACTATTGCCCGAATTATCATGAACCGTTAGTTACCTCTGTCCGATTTGATTAGTTAAGTAAGCACGAGTGAATAAATAGATCTATTAGGACTAATTATCCCTATCCTGGTAAGAAGCACTTACTAGTTCGAGTTTGCCAAGAACAAACGGATATATGTCATGTCAAATTTCGTTTAGGTGGTCTTTGGTTGGGCACCTGTAAGGGCAAGCTGTACTTGGCATGTTATATGCTACTTTTGTTATTAGCCTCGGTGTCATGAGCTTAGTGCAACGTAAATACCTTTTTATGTGAAGTTGTATCTGTTATAACTGTCGCATACGTTTTGGAAACTTGTGGTCCACACAAATTACGTTTGAATTAAACATATGAATTCACCAACTTTATGTTGACGTTTTAAGCATGTTTTTTAGGTGCTTAGCTTTGGACTTCTCTGATGTGCTATGTGAAGTCTACATGCAATATGATATCATCTTTCAAGACTTTATTATCATTCATACTCGTTGTCTTTTGAAAACTTAATTATGCTTTCGCAACGTTTAATTTCTTTTAAATCTTGTAAAACTTATCAATTTTAAATAAATACAACGAGTTATGATTTTAAAACGTCCATTAGTGGTCGTTCCCTTTGCCTTGTGTTTGATTTATTATGACGTCACGCCCCCGGACACGTATTCCGTCTTGGCCCCGTTTAGGGGTGTGACAGATTGGTAATAAGAGCCAAGGTTATAGAGAACCAGGTAGAATATCTAAGTCTAGTCTATAACCAGTATGTGATCCTTACGTGCTTTTATGTATGCCTTATACGTGCTTTTGCTATGGCGTATACGTGAGTACCATTTTGCCTTGAGCATGCTATGATATGGGTTTATCTCTGCCCTGCGTTGATCGTTCCCTGCGTTTATGTTGCTTTGCGTTTATTTTTGCCCATGAGCTCTATTTTGCTATGAGCTTACGTTTGTCTTGCGTTTATCTTTTCTCTGCGTTTACGTTTGCCTTACGTATATTTCCCCATTTACATATATAGAAGTTGTCTATGTATATTTAACCTTTCTAAGACATTGTGAGTGACACAATGGCCTTGTTTACTTCTAAAACATCGTGAATAATACGATAATCTTTAAAACTTTTCTTCACCTTATTTTGTATCGTTTTATATAACTTTGAAACCCGTTACAGTCTGTCGACCCTACTGATTATCCTACTATTCGACTCTGAAACGACTGTGAACACCCGCCCCATAGCGTTAAAACACCTGCGTCATCTCGTTACGTCTCAACTTCTCTTACTTCTCATAACTTCTAGGAACATGCCGATTAATTCGCGCACAACCTTAACCTATTACCTCATAACATTCCATTTCTTTTTGGAAACACGAATTTTGAAATTTGACTTATTTTATTTTGTTTACTCAGTTCGATATTAAAGAATATACCGACAACAAGACAAGGAATGAGTTCCACGAGGATCGAGTGTATTATAACCAAACGAATTGCTAATGCTATCAAAGGTATTGCTGTCTATGAGGCAAAAATCCACATGGCTCGCAACTAAATGGATTAGGTCATACGTTAGGAAACAAAGGTGGTAAGGAATGCTAAAAACAAGATAAACGAGAAAAGGCCGTGAGAGCTTACATTGCTAGTCCAAATAACAAAAATGGATATGTCAGAAAGCTACCCTACTACAACAACGTAACTTGCACCACACTGGCCCATGCACTGTGGAGTGAAATAACTACAAGAGAGTTGGCCATATGAGCAGAGAGTGTAGGACACCCGTTTCGATAACAAGTTAGAGGCCGCAGTGGCAAATTAGAAACCTAAAATAACTATTATAAGTGTGGAAAATCAGGACATTACAAGAGTGATTGTCTAAATCTAAACAGTGCTAACCGTATTTGGGAGGTAGAAGCTCGCGAGAACTCCAACGTCGTCAAAGATAATGTTGATACTTAAGAAAAGATTTTCCTACCTTTTCTAGCGAAACCTAAATAGACTTGGACCGTAACCCCTAAGCGTTTTACACTAGTACTTCCCTGTAGATTTCGTGTATTGAGTGGATGTTTCTAAACCCTCTGTTTATTTTGTGTCATGGCAATTTGGTCAGTTACACTTTAATTCTCTAATAATTTATGTAAGGTACTCCTCGGATCTATTACCGTCTTACAACCTATTTCATTATTATTTTATAAACCGTTTTACTAGTATAAACTATTTGGATGTTATCGTATGAACCATACTAGCATCGTCTTATAAACAGAGTTACTGTCATTTATAAACTATTTTTTTTCTTTCCGTCAATCTACGAACCATTTTGCTAAGCAGCTTATTAATCACTTTACTATCGTCTTATAAACCATTTCACTATTGGTTAACAAACTATTCTGATATCATCCTGTAAACTATTTCATTGTCGTCCTATAAACCATTTTGTCATTAACTTACAAATTATTCTACTATCATCTCATAAGCTATTTTCACAATCATTTTACAAACTAACTTGTTTTCACTTATTTTTAACCTATCTTGTCGTCGTTTATAAACTCTTTTGCCATAATTTTATAAACCATTTCGCTAACACCTTATAAACTATTTTGATAATCATTTTATAAACCGTTTTGTCAACATCTTATAATTATCCCACTATGGCCTCATAACTTATCTGGCTATCATTTAATGAACAAATTCGTTTCCATCTTATAACCTATTTTACGGTTATTTATAAACTCTTTTGCTACCCTATTATAAACTACTTTGCAGTCATCTTACAAACTATTTCGTTGTCACCACATGAACTATTTCGTTTTCGTTTATAAACTATTTCGCTGTCAAGTTATAAACTATTTCGTCGTCATCTTATGAACTAATTCGTGTCTTTTATAAAGTATTTTGTTGTCACTTTATAAACTATTTGGCTGTCAACTCGTAAACTATCTGTTACCATATTCTAAACCCCTTACTATTACGTTATAAACCGTCAAGTGACTTTCTTGTAAACTATTTCGATATCACCCCTTGAGCTATTTTACGCTATTTTATGCTATTTTATGAAATTTCTTATGTCGCTATATAAACTACCTTGTATTCATCTTTACGAACTGTTTCGTTACCTTATAAACCGTATTGTTTATACCATATAACATTTTAACCGTAACCTTTATTTGACAAAATGAGCACTTCATCGTTAGTCCCTAAATTATACATAGATTGGCCACCTATGTCTAATTCAGGAAGGACCATGCTGTGCTAGGAGTAGTCACCATAAAACTTTGACAATTCATCCTTACTTCCCGTTTCTATTTTCCCTTCTTTTCTCTATATTCTCAATGAGATTTTATGGTATTCATGTCTTACTAATATTTTACGTGCGTATTCTTGAGTTGTGTTGGTCATGTGTACTTGTGTTGTAAGCGCCGAAACCAAGTAGATATCTCCCAACATTATCATATAGAAACACCATACCCTTAGCCGAAAGACCGAATCCTACTCCGCGTAGTCACGATAAATATGGATTGGAAGAACTTAGAACGTAACAGACTTATCCTTTTGATTGGATTATAACCAAGAGAACTAGGAGATTTCCTTCAATATACTTACCTTTTAGTGAGTTAGAATCACGTAAATTATAAGATTCTCGCATCAACAAAACTTTTGATGGACCTGAAGTTAAAGCAAATGATGCAATTATTGCTAGTACATGGAACCTAGTTGATGAAAGCCTCACCTCCGCTGAGTTTAACCCTTTAAGCGGCATTGTCCCATCTATCATAGACACTAAGTACTCTGTTGAGTTAGCCGACGAAAAGGTCATGGGAGTCGATACTATCATTTGAGATTGTACACTGAATACTCTGAACCATCCATTCAAGATAGACTTAATGCCCGTAGAATTCGGTAGTTTCAACGTTATCATCGGTATGGATTGGTTGGCAAAGTAATACGCCATGAACATTTGGGATAAAGGATCGTTCGTATCCCCTTAAGTGATGAAACCTTTACGATTCGAAGCAATAGGAGTAATGAGTATGCATCCATATTTGCTAGTGAGCAAAGAGCTAAGTTGTTTTGGTAGGATTGGTACGTTGGAGTGGGATAACAAGAGATTCAGAGGCATGTTATGTGTTGAGAGGCAGATAGTTGACCGTCTCCGGCGTAGTAGGACGTATGCTCAGAGGGATTTATAAGACCTAGTTCCTCACCTAATATTGTTCGACGGAGAGAAGAATGGATCCTTCAGGATGTACATCGACTGTCGAGAATTGAACAAGCTAACCAGGAAGAACCGTCACCCGCTACCTAGTATAGATGATCTTTTTTTTCGATCAACTATGAGGATTTAGCGTTTACCTAAAAATCGACCGAAGGACTAGTTACCACCAACTAGAGTTCAAGAAAAGGATATTCTAAGACCGTATTTAAGACCCATTACGGGCATTTCAAGTTTTAGGTCATGCCGTTGGTCCGACCGACGCACCAGAGGTATTTATAGATCTTATGAATCGGGTGTGTAAACCGTACTTGGAAAAATTCATGATAGTATTCATCAATGATATCTTTATCTACCCAAGGAGAAATGAAGAGCACGAGGAACACCTTAGGAAATTCTCAGAATTGCTTAAGAATAAGGAATTACACACCGAATTCTCTACGTGTGAATTCTGACTCCCGAAAGTGCAATTTCTCAGCCACGTTGTTGATAGTCCACCCCATAAATTTCGGGTCATTATTTTTAACTTTTCCAATCATTATTTTTACTTTTATATGTTACGTACAAATTTGACTTAAAATCGGGAAGTTGTCCCGCGTAAAACTGAAAAAAAATATATCATCGGACGTGTTTCGGCTTCGGACTTGGATTAGTCTACGTGTTATATGCATTATTTTATCATTTCAAAGTGTTACGTATTTTACGTACACTCTCGGTTACGATTTTTACGTTTTCGCGTACAAATTACGTTTTTCGCGTTTTTGATCAAACGGAACCCCGGAAACCCGTAATATTTTCGTGTAAACTCTAGTTAGCGTATATTTCGGGTTTAGAAGTAAAAAGTGTCATTCATACCTCCCCCTATACCCCCTAATCGACGAAAAACACACACTCTCTTAAATTAAATCAAAAGGAATCAAACTACTTTTTGACACATAAAACATGCAAGATAGTGACATCTTGTATTTTTCCCCTCAAGCTCCCAAAATTTTCTTACAACTTCTTAAAAATACTAAGTGGCTTGGACCACTTGAGGTTAGCCACTAGAAGCTCACCTTGTAGCCAAAGAAAAGTATTTGGCTCTCCTCTTTTTTTGTCCCTAGCCGTTCGAGCCATAGAGACACAAAGGGGTGGATGGTTCAATTTTTCTACCAAGCCATGGCTCACCATATGTCTAAACCTTAAACCCTTGTACCCTATAAATACCTTATGATATAATTCTAGGTCATTACACACACAAAATTCTTACCAAAAATTGTTTTCCTCCTCTCCCTCCTTTCCTTTTGGCCACGACACAAAGCCACCACCACCACCACTCCATAACTTTGATTTTATTCAAGATACACACACTCAAAACTCATTTCTATCAAGATCTAAGGTGTTTCCAAGAAAAGGGTTTCATTGATTTAAGGTTTATTTCAAGGTCCAAGATTTAGGGTTTTGTTTTTATAAGTGGGTTTTCAAGATCGTCATCATCTTTTCAAGTTCTTGTTATTTAATCTTGTTCTTCACTTATTGTAAGTACATCTTAACCTTTTCTTTTGATTTCTCTTATGATCTTATTTTCTTATTTAGTATTATAGCTCCTTTGTGTTTGTGTTATGTTTTTCAAAGATAATAAAGTGGGTTTATGAAAGAAATAGAGTTATTGGTATTTTTATACATTCATAGTGTTATTATGGTGAGATTAAGAGTAGATGTGTGTTGCACAAATATTATGATGAGGATTGGATAGGTTAAGAGTGGTTTTTTTGGTTGAATTTGGCGAAAAAGAATTTAGGTTAGACTAGACACTATGGCGGTGTTATGGTTGAGTCTATGGTCAAGTCTATGGTACATTTTCAAAATTATATGTTGATGATCCGAAACTATTTTAGGATTAAGAGGTGTTTAAAAATGTTTTAAGATGCTAAAACCTTTTGGAAATGATAAATAATGTTTTTCCCGTCGTTTGATATAAGGATCACAAAAATCGGCCTTAAAACGAAGGAGATATAGTCAAATGAAACTTGAAACATTTTTCGGCAAAACTGATTTCGTGTCGAGCAGGTCAGTAGCTAAAACGGCCATTTTGACCCCTTTCGAGTCTGTTTTGGCCAAAGTATAAAACACAAACATGGCCTAAAATGACGTTTCCCTTCCAAAGACACGAAAGTTGTGTTAAAAATGTTTTATGAGTGAGTTAAGCTCAAGTTTTTGTCAAGTTATTTTCGGATATATAATTTTATATATGAAAACGTTTTCAAACGGGTTAGGTCCGTTTAGGTCTCAAAAACCATTGAAAATATTAACGAATCTTTCTAATATATTTACGAAGGGTTGGGAATTTTCTAAAAATAATAAATCGTCATGGTTTAACGTTTCTAAATATAGTAAGGTTGCGTATATTAGCGATATGGGAATAAAAGGTAGATGTTAGGGCTTCACAAGTGCGTTTTTGGAAATATGGAAACGACTAATTTAGGGGACGCTATTAACATCCCAAAACTAAATTTTTTCCTAAAATAGAAACTTTCTATAAATAGTAACTAGTAAATTTCCAAATATAGTATACTCTTTGTAGGTAACCGGCGTAAGTAAGTTCTTTGTAACTAATAAAGTTCGTAAAGACACGTTTTTGATAACTAAACTAAAGCACAAACACATATGATGGTCTATTACGTTTATAAAATGTTTTATACAATGTTCTCGTTATTTATTTCTCGTTTGTAAAGCGCGTTTTGTAATTAGGTCCGCGGGTATAGAGTCCGTCTCGTTATCGTTATTCACTCGTAGATCTACTTGCTCACCATTTGGCTCCAGGTGAGTTCATAAGCCTACACTTTTACTCGTTTTGAATAAATATTTTTATAAATTTAGAGGTGAGAAACTTGCTTTCTTTTAAACTAGAACAAGTACTTTGCGTGAGATTTCCCTGTTTACGTGTTGCCTAAGTTAAGCGTTGAGACCACTATTGCCCGATTTATCATGAACCGTTAGTTACCTCTAGCCGATTGAATGGCTTAAGTAAGGCGAGGGAAATAAATAGATTCTATTGGGACTTATTTTCCTATCGGGTAAGAAGCACTTACTAGTTCGAGTTTTCCAAGAACAAAAATATTTCGTAATGGAGAATTTCATTTAGGTGGTATTGGTGTACACCTGTGAAGGCGAGTTTGTTCTTGGGCAATGTTATATGTTACTTTCGTTATTAGCCTTTCAGTGTCATGCGCTTAGTGCAAGTAAATACCTTTTTATGTGAAGTTATAATTGTTATAACTGTCGAATTAGTTTTGGAAACTTGTGCGTCCACACATAATTCACGTTTGAACTAAATCTTTTGAATTCACCAACTTTAGGATGACGTTTTAAGCATTATGTTTTAAGGTGCTTTAGTTTTGGACTTCTTCGATTGGCTTATGTGGAGTTTCTGCAATAAGATATCATCTTTCAAGAATTTATTATCATTCATACTCGTTGTCTTTTGAAAACTTAATTATGCTTCCGCAACATTTAATTTCTTTTGAATCTTGTAAAACTTATCAATTTTAAATAAATACAACGAATTATGATTTTCAAAACATCCATTAGTGGTCATTCCTTTTGCACTTGTGTTTTGTTTTATTATGAACGTCACGCACATGCGCAACCCGTATTATGGTCCAGGCCGTTTTGGGGGTGGGACTGTTTGGTAATTAGGTCTAGGTTATTAGAAAACCAGGTATAATATCTTGGTCTGGTTCTATAACCAGTATGGACTCATTCTGTGCTGTATGTGTGCACTTTTACGTGCTTTTGCTTATGGCGATACGTGAGTACATTTTGCCTTGGTAGATGATATGATTTGGGTTTTTTCTCTGCCCTACGTTGATCGTTCCTGGTTTTTATGTTGCTTTGCGTTTATTTTTGCCCTTGAGCTCTATTTTGCTATAAGCTTACGTTTGTCTTGCGTTTATCTTTTCTCTGCATTTACGTTTGCCTTACGTATATTTCCCCATTTACATATATAGAAGTTGTCTATATATATTTAACCTTTTTAAGACATTGTGAGTGACACAATGGTCTTGTTTACTTCTAAAACATCGTGAAT
Source organism: Tanacetum coccineum (assembly GCA_026074375.1). NCBI lineage: Eukaryota > Viridiplantae > Streptophyta > Magnoliopsida > Asterales > Asteraceae > Tanacetum > Tanacetum coccineum. The sequence goes on along the minus strand of BQNB010049683.1, from coordinate 2,152 downwards.
AATACGATTATCTTTAAAACTTTTCTTGACCTTACATTGTATCATTTTATATAACTTTGAAACCCGTTACAGTCTGCCGACCCCACTGATTATCATACTATTCGACTCTGAAATGACTATGAACACCCGCCCCATATCGTTAAAACACCTACGTCATCTCGTTACGTCTTAAATTCTCTTACTTCTCATAACTTCTAGGAACATGCCGATTAATTCGCGCACAACCTTAACCTATTACCTCATAACATTCCATTTCTTTTTAGAAATGTTGGTAGAAATATTATAATATTTAATCTATACATTCTCTTTATGTTTTGGTGATGACAAACATGTAACTTATAACACATAACGTAAAGTGCTTAAGTTACCCTTGATCACAAATCATCAATGCATTCATACGAAAACATCTCTTGACGTCTCAAGTCTGCTTCAACGAAGTTTGCACCCGACGTAAATCACTTAAGGTATGAATAAATAAATGCTTAATTTATTTTATGATCAAAGGAATTTTTATTTAACCTCACATTTTTTTTAAAAATGTCACAAATATTTTTATAACTTTTACAAAACATTTTTTACATTTTTATATTTAAAAGAAATGTTTTATTTAAAATAAATATTTTGAATTCAAATTTTCTACCTAAAAACGGCTAGAAATGTTCCAGAAAACACCTCCCC
>BQNB010049682.1:4072-38813 GCA_026074375.1 Tanacetum coccineum | reverse complement strand
CAAAATAATTATTTAATACTTGCTTGATGCAAATGTTAAATCGTTTGATGCCCGTTTACATTGAACGCTAATTTTTAGCTTAAGCGATTTAGCTTAACGTTTATGATTTAAAGCAAATGCGTACAATACAAAAGGTACATTGTGGATTTATCGACGTCGTCAATGACTTGAAAACACAGGGTGTTATACAAAGTGTTAGTATTGTTAGTTTATTAGTACTGTTAGTTATGTAGTTAGTGTTGTTAGTTATAATAGTTAGTACTGCTAATGTGATATGCATGAGATATATTAGGAATAGATATGCATTATCAGTAGACGCGTTTTGTAAGCCCATTAGGGTTTCTTGGTGTATAAAAGAAACCCTAAGGCATAGTTAGAGATATAGATCTAGAAGTCATTTCTCATAGTTAGTATTCATGGTTACAAGGTTATTCTATAACTTTGATTTTGTTCAATATATTGAAAGTTTAGTAAGATCTTGTTTTACTGTTTCATTGTTCTTCTTAGTATTACAAACAAGTTTCCGCATAGTTTGTAGTATTCATAATCTTAGTTTCTATTATAGTTGTCTGGGATCTATCCAACACAACTAAGCTTTAACAAGCTAAGTAAGATCTGTTCAAAAGGGATCAACATTGGATAAATTTCATTTGGTTAAAATTAATTAGAACGCCATATCATGATCACGAATTCTTCATTTTATCTTTCGGTTGTTTTCGTCGTGTGCGTTTTCTTTCTTTATACTAAGTCACCATTCTTTTTAGGTGATACTTAGGCGACCACAGTTTCACGCCATCCTTGATCTAACTTCAGTATTTACTACTTCTTTGCTTCTCGGTGAGTTCGTAGCCTCACCTTTTCTCCTTTAATGGTTTTTCATAAATTGTTTTCGGGGTGAGAATACATGCTCGTTTTACCAAGTAAACTCATTGATTTCTACTACATAAGCGTTACATGACTACTTTTACTAAAGCTTTTACTTGCTTACTATATTACTTCTAAAACATATGTGATACATGGTTGTTTACTTATGAACTTATTAAAGCTTGATTTGCTTACTACATGATTTGAGATCATTGAATACCTATATATGAAACCGTGAGTTTTGAACACATTATTTGCTTTAAAGGACACAAGTGTTTTTCAATTGTATGCTATTCCAAATCATATTATTGCCTAAGTACCCTTTTCCATTAAGTCCCCTTTTCAATCATGAACCGTTAGTTGCTATTGTAGTGAACGCGAATGTTGTGGATAGATCTATCGGGATTGACAATCCCCGTCTGGGCTGTGGTTTCTAGATAACCATTGACGCATTTAACATTTAAAGTAATTCGTAGGATATTTGGCAGCATATGTATCTGTTTTGGGGCACAAACCTAGATTACTGGTTTGGATCATAATGCATGTTAAGGTTCGATGTCATGAGCTTAGCGAAATAATATATATTTCATTTTAACTTAGTGAATTTGTTTCTCTTGTCTACATTACTTAAGCCTTGTGGCCCACTACTGAACGTTTCTTGATTTATTAAATCACTACTTGCATTTCAGAACTAATACTTATAAATGTTGCAATGCTACTTTTCTTACTGAAATACTACTTGAATTATTTCAATACTGCTTTAATTTAAACCTATGAATTCACCAACATTATTGTTGACGTTTTTGCATGTATTTTCTCAGGTTATTATTGCTAGCTGAGCATTGGGAGCATTCGAGTCGCACGGATATATTTTTGAAGGCTCTATAATTTTAGTACCATTCGACAAATATTTTAAAAATGTTTTCTATTACATTACAAATGGGACCTATTATAACACTGATATTTATTAAAAATTATCGAATGGTTGACTTTTCAAAACGTCTCACTTAGAGTCGTTTTCTGTAACTTATACTTTATGCTATGAAGTAGCACCCCAAGTGGTATTCCGCTGCGTTGTGATTTTGGAGGGGTGTTATAAAGTGGTATCAGAGTATTGGTTATAGAGAACTAGGTCGTTTTCAAAAACTAAACTATAACTGTTTTTCAAAAAAATTTAAGAGTTTTTCACCATTGTCTGATATCCGCGCGTGCATGCCCCTTGATCCCTTATAAACTATCTTTTGCATCTCTACTACTATTACATAGATAATGAGTATTTAACATATGGCTATGATTTTGCTCTCTTACGTCTATCTTATGACGTCTTACTATTTACCTTATATCGGTCCGTTATATAAATATTGATCACTTTGATTTTTGCGTACTTCCTAATTTCTCATTTACTCCCTTAAGCGTTGATATTGGTATTTTATAAGGATACCTCTAAATATGGGATATTTTCTTTTTGATATCTTATGATTAAATTTGAACTTTTTCACGACTTTCCCTTATTCTCTTTTTGATGATATTAAAATTCGGCGTAGTTTGTCAATTCCACTGGTTATTTTAACATTCGACTCTAAGTTTGAACACTTTTATTATGCTTTTGAATTGCACATGTTGTTTCGTAATCCATCGTTTTGAAGTCTTCCAGTTGATGGGAGTACGACTTTAACTTGTCACCTCGGATCATGCCGTATTTTGGCACTTACCTTTGGAACGCGACTAACTAACTTTTCATTATTTCTTTCGTTACTTCTTATGATTCTGAAGAATCATGCCATCAAGGAGACACCCCCTTTACTTAATGTAGCATTTGATCTTGTTTTGATATCGTGTTTTGTGTTGGCGATACATAAGTAGGAGGATTTATAATCTTCTTATTGAAATGAATTGGGACGCCTCTTCATTTCAATAAGAAAGTTATAAATCGCCGAACCATAAGTTTATAATTTCTTACTTACATAGATTGGGACGCCTCTGTATGTAAGTGACAAATTGTAAATGAGTGGGCTTATGTGTATCCGACATAGCGTGCATTCGTCCGTACGAATCATTCTTTAGGCTATGAACTCCTTTCTACTCGTAATTTGTTATATGGATTTTTTATGTATCCGACATGAAGTGCATTTCTTTTAACAAGTAATTCGTCTATACGAATCATTCATTGTCTTTACTCTTCTAATTGTTATCATTATTACTTTTATACAAATGGCTACTTGAATTAATTTTGACTCATGAATTGTTATATGGATTTTTTTTCTGAATGTGTATCGATCGTCGCAAACCATATGGAGATAAGGTTAATTGAGCACCGGGGCGACGCTCCCTTAAGGTGGGGAGGCTGTAGCATCTTGTATTTCATGATCAATATTAAATCTTGACTCCGTTCCTATTTTTGCTTTGAATAAATTTTTTGTGTTTTACTTGTTAGCCGATTTGGTAAAAATCGTTATTTTTAGTTATTTGCGTGTCGTGCTTTGGGTATTTATCCGTTTTAACGTTTGGGAAATCAATAATTCCACATTTTAGCTTCGAGAGCTCATTTATTCTTATTTTGTACTTTTTTTACTTTTTTCGCGTTTTGCTAAAACCGTGTCAAAAATAGTTCTTTAACACTTATTAATATTTTAACGAAGTGTTTTAAATAAAATATTGTAGTATAAATATTTTAGAAAAATAAAAATATAAAAATAAAAAATAAACATAACATATAAACCAAACACCCTTTATTCAATTTGTGTGCTCCTACTAAACTAAAAACCAAACACCCCATTATGTTTTATCAACTCCTACTAAACCTAAAACCAAACACTTCCGTATTTGTACATCGGATTTAGACGTATGTCATCTATGAACCCCACGTAATTTATCATTCTAAAAATATATTCTGAATGTTGTAAATTTTATTTTATCGGAAGTGTTTATTTTTCGTGTTTCACGTCTAACCTTCGCGTAACGTAACTCTTAAAATATCGAGCTTCGATAATACCCGCTTTTACAAAGTGCGAGGCAAGATTAATATATAATCTCACCCCACTCACTCTTATGACATGCCGCACATTCACCATATAGGACACTTGTCGATGGTTTTGCATGTGTGCACCAACACACTTATATTTGGTAAATTCACACATATCTTTATTTTTCTTGTTTTTATCATCACCAACACTTATCTCTTTGTCTCTCCCTCCCCATTTTCGAAATAACCATCACCATAAACACCAACTCTATCAATTTTCTAGTTAAGATACATTACCATACATTAAAGGTTCAAAGTTCTAGTGATTGTCTTGGTTTGTTCTTTCATTAAATCATCATCAGCCCATCGTTCTCAAGAATAATTGGGGCTGAAGTAAATTAGTTTTTGAGATGATAATAATCTTGGGTTTTAATTTAATTAGTTGTGGAGATTGAAAGAGCTTACACACTTTCTTGTTAAAACCATCAATTTATCATCATCTTTAGTAAGGATCATCAATCTCTTGATTTTGTTCATATTTCTTCTATTTTTTTCATGAGTTTATTTAACTTGTTTGATTTCTGGAAAATATAATACATACATATTATTCGATGATTGTGAAAGTGATATGGCGATAGGTAGTAGCTTAGGATGGTTATAAATTAGGTTAGATTGGATTTTGAAAGCGGATTGGGATTGATAATTTAGGATAGCAGGTTGTTGGTATGATGTCAAATAATTTTTGGCTTGAGACCTATGAGTTTATGACTTGGTTGGGTAGAACAACATAAAAGGTGTATGTGGTGCTTTGGATGAAGCGCTAACTCATCTGAATGACCAAGATATGATCAAATTAGTGAAACAAGTCCAAATGGGTTACTTGCAGATAGTTGGTGCTTTCATGGGAAAATTTTGGCTTAAAGCCTACTAGATATTTACATAAATGATTAGGTAAATGTCTCAGGTCCTAGTGGTGAGTTGGATGGAATGCCAACTCTTCCGGATGGTCGAGATACGACCAAAACCGTGGAAACAAACTTAGTGTGTACCCAGAATTAACTAGGCAGATTGTTTGGCTTGCAACAAATTTTATTTGGCTTGGAGGCTACTGGGTTTTTACATGGGTGAAGGGTAAAACATATGAGGACCGTGTGGTTCTTTGGATAGATCCTTAACCATTCCGGATGAATGAGTTACGACAAAAATGGAGAAACTAACTAGAAATTATGCTCAGATTTTCAAATGAAATTAGGTCCAAATCTTTTCATACTAAGTACCTCGTTTTCTAAGTCAAACCTGTAGGAATTAGATAAACTCAGACATGGGCTTTTGTTTTGGGTCAAACGGAGTTATAAAATGGGAATTATGCTAAAAACGGTGGAACAGGAAAAAGTTTTAAATAATCAGATTTGGCACATGAGGGTAAAATGACAATTCCACTTAGGATCTGAACACTTTGGGTTAATTCTATTGTAATCTCAGTAAACTAGAGTCTAATGGCTTGTTTGAGGCGGAAACCTCATGTCTATACCTTTTACGTATTTTGAGATATAGGTCCATTAAGTCGGGTAATGGCAAAATTTTGTAAAGACGTATGATTTTAAAAGGAGTTAATTAACGTAAATGAAATTGTAAACTACATGATTAAGGCCTAAAAGAGGATGTCACTTAAAGGTAGATTAGATCAGGTCCTAAAGGGATGTTTGGATAAATTTCATTTGGTTAAAAGTTATTAGAACGCCATATCATGATAACGATTTTTTCATTTTATCTTTTGGTTGTTTTCGTCGTGTGCGTTTTATTTCTTTATACTAAGTGGTTCTTAAAATAATTCCTTTAGAATATATAAATATATATATAATAAATATGAATATATAATAACAAGAATTATCTCAAAAATATCAATAATAAGAATTCCAAGAGGCTTTTTAAAAGAAAATTACTTTTGACCAAAGCAAAATCCCAAAAAACCTTCTTGGGTCGTGTCCCGACGAGGTGCGAATTTGAAAATTCGAGGTAACGTTTGTGGAACAATGCTTGAATATCACAAATTTGATTTGGTTTTCTATTTCTATAAATAATATGTACAAACAAGTAAAGGCACGCTAAAAACGAAAGCAAATAAGGCTAAAACACTAAAAACGATAACGGGATTCAAAATCCGTTCTTTAAAAACCCAAATTCTAAAATTTTAACCCTACAAATGAAATTTTAATTTTTAACAATCCTAAATGATAAAAGAAAATTTTTTAAAAAAGAATTATATTTTTTTTACTTTTATTTTATTTATTATGAATTAAAAACTGAATTAATCTAAAAAATTAATAAAAAAAATACTAAACTAATTTTAAAAAATCTGAAAAATTCACAGAAAGTACTTTAGCTTATGAAGAATCTATGAAAAATAAGAGCTCGAAAGAAGCTAAACGGAATAAGCAGTTAACAAGCAAAATAAGCCAATAAGCATAAAACTGAAAGAAAGTTTAAGTACTATATTGTGCTGGACTTAAACAGATAGCCCCACTGGTGCAATGGTTAAGATGTTGGGGTGCTGTGTGGGAGGTCTCGGGTTCGAGCCTTGCTCACCCTTGACTTCCCCTACACCCCAATGTTTTTATTTTGCAAAACTTTTTAAACAACGTTTTTAATAAGATAAAAATAAGCATTTTTTATAACTGTAACTATTTTTGAAAAACACTAAATAAGCCAGAAATAAGCTATTAAAAACACAGTTTACTCTAAAAAGCTACAACACTTAAACATAAACTTATCAAACAAGCTCAAATGAGCTTATAACTGAGCAACTAAGCTAAAAACTAGCAAAAACACAGGTCATAAGTAATAGCAGGCAAGAAAAAGCTCAAATGAAAAGACAAAAAACACTCAGAATCTCAAAATAAGCTATGCAGTGGCATTATTGTAAATGAGGAACAGGCTAACCAAGGACATTTAAGCTAGAAATTAAGTGGCTTAACCTATAAGCTAAAGACTAAAAGTTCAAAACAGCTAAACTATAGACTATAAACTACTTAAATCATGAAAATCGTAACCTAGAACAGATTAATCCTACACTAAATAAAATGATCAAAAGCTGACTATGAAACTTAAATTCATTGCATACTATCTGATATGAACCAAAAACAATAAAACAGTACTTAACAACTTAGAAACCAGATTATAAACTCAATTTAGAATATATTTTAGACTTGTAAAAACAACTTTAACAACTTAAATCTTGAAATCAAATGCTAACAGATTTAGGACTTAGAAAACTCTCAGAAATGAAGTTATGCTTATAAAAACTTTAGAAATACTTGAAACTTGATTCAAACTTGTCTAAACTTAATCCAAAACTGATTTAAGAAGATTTAAAGTTGGATTTAGAAACCATAAGTGACCAAAGCAGCTTTCTTAATGAAATAAAACCTTAATCCAAACACTCCTTAAGGATCTAAAAAATCATTTTAAGCTTAAAACAGCTTAATAAAACTTATGAAAACCAAAAACAGTTTAAGCATATGGTATAATAAATACATTTAAGCAATTTGAACATAAAATTAAGCAATAAAAATAAGCAAACTAGATTAAGCAGTATTAAAGACTAAAATTGGCAGTTTTAATGAAAAAGCTTAAGCAAAGAAGATTAAAACATTAAGCAAGCATACATAAGCATTAAACAACATAAAGAAGCAGACATAAGCAGTAAAAAGCTTAAATAAGCAAATGAACAGTAAATAAGCTAAAAATGAAAATGAAAGTGTATCTTAGTCCTTTGCTTAAACAAGGACTAAAATAGCTTTTTCAAGCTTAATCTACAAGCTTGGTTTATTTAATAAGTTGTAAATACCCATAAGCTCTTCCCTTGTAAGCTTAGCATCCAAGTTAGCTTTTTGAGGTGATTTTTAAGTGAAAGAGCTTTAAAATAGGAAATTAAGTTTAAACTTTTTGAGAAAGCTTAAAAAGGTTTTGCAGGTGTAAAATTAACTTATGGAAAGCTTGTGAAATGACTTTTGAAGTAAATAAGCTAAATGTGCATTAAGAACTTAAAAGAAAGATTTGCATAAAAACTTAAATTTCATTAAAACATAAAAAGTTTACAAGACTTTTAAAAGTAAATTGCAATAAAAATAAACTAGAAATTAAACTATTCTACTCCTAAATTACATTCTCTTACAAACTGAAAATAAGCCCTATTTGTATAAGAATTGCAATGCCAGGTGTGCTTCTTGTGTTTCTTGTGAGAGAGACTTTAAAGTCATCATTTTAACCCTTCATTTGTCTTGTTCACCAAGTCTATCAATCTCAGCCCTTGATTTTGCCTTCTAAACATCAACCAATGAGAATTCTTTAGATCGCCAAGGTGAAATTTGGTTGTTTGTGGTGTGGGGTAAGATGGGTTTTAGGGTGTGACACTGTTTTGTCGGTTTGCAGGGGAAGGTAGGGAAAGTGATGGATGAATAGTGCTTTTGGGCGAGAAAGGGGTTTTATATGTTTTGGGGATAACAAGTTTAAGGGTAACGGGGTTAGGTTGAGGGACTAAGGATGTAAAAGTTTAAGGACTAGTAAGGTTAGTCCATAAGGACTAACGATGCAAACCCCAGGGACTTGTGGTGTAAATGGATTTAACGGATATATGGTTTGGGGTTAACGGGGTTAAGTGTTTGGGCTTAATTTAATTGTTTTGGGCCGGGTTTGATTTTAAAAGGAATTTAGGCTTTTTAACTTGACTTTTAATTATTCAAAAAGCTTATTGGGCTGACTTGGCCCATTAATTTGGGTACGGGTTGGCCTGATAAGATTTCTTTGGTTCCGGCTTTGTCTTTGACTTGTTGACTTTGACTTTGACTTTTTGACTTTGACGCTCTTTTCATTCATGTGCTCGGTTTTGTCGGTTTTGCCTCGTTTTTGTCCTTTTATGAATATCCGTTACCTGCACATCATAAATAGCAAAACACACATATATTTGGCATTTTATGTCCGTTTTTGGTCAGTTAGGCTCGTTTTAATAGGTAAAAGGTATGTGTATTTAAGCACATACCAAAATCCCCCATACTAAACTATTGCCGTGTCCTCACGCAATGCCATAAGTAAACACTTAGAAAAACAAGAATCTCAATCTCCCTTGACTAATTACCTCGAAAAGTAGCTAAGTGTTCATCAAGGGGAATTAAAGAAACACTAATTTTGAAAAGCCCCGTTTTGACCATTTTTATTGGACTGACTTTGACTTTGACTTTTTGGCTTTTCATGCTCTTTCTAATTCCGTGCTCGGTTTTGTCGATTTTGGCTTTATTTTTGTCCTTTTTCTAAATATCTGTCACTTTCACAACACAAATAGCAAAACAAGCATATATTTGGCATTTTATGTCCGTTTTTGGTCAAATAAGCTCGTTTTTATGGTAAAAGGTATGTATAATTAGAGGCACATACAAATCCCCCATATACTAAACTGTTGCCGTGTCCTCACGCAATTGCCATAAGTAAATCACTTAAGAAACCAAGAATATCATATCCCTCGACTAATTAGCTTAAAGAAGCTAGTGTTAATCGGCGGAATTAAAGAATCAATAGGCTTTGAAAAGCCCGTTCTTGACCAATTTTTTAATAATCTTAAATTATTACCCACACAATATTTTTTGTATTTTTCCTTTTTTTCTCATTTTTTTATACTTTTCTTTTTAAGCAACTAACATGAACGTATGACTTTCGTTATTTTTATAACCTTAGGGTCACGGAATAAGATGCATTTCAATCCTAAAATGTTCAAAAAGGATAAATTCATCGTCCCCGACTTTTCACTTATCCCAAACCAAGCTTAAAAATGAAATCACCGTTAAATACAAGTTACGAAGCTAACACTACTCATATTTGCAACTTGTAAACTTTTCACTCCCGACAATTATTATATCTTAGGTGAATGTGCTTATTTCGAATTTCAACCATGGATCAAACGTTTTGCAAAAATTTTTAGATGAGTCAAGTTCTCCACCCATAAGTAATGAACGTTTGAAGGCGAGATCATCCCATTGTAACGACTTTCGTCTCGGCACATCCCAAAACTTGCGGCCTTAGTGATCCTGGCTTTTGACACCCCCACAAAGAACTAATATCGGACTCACGGGACCTTCGGTGTCAAAAACCCATGGATTTCCCGTATATACATAAAATATCCAACTTAAAACGAAAGAGTTTACGTCCTTCAAAAAGCATATTTAAATTTAGAATAAGAGATTTTTTTCCTATATTTATTAATTCACATTTATTACAACTTAATATAATTACACTTCCTTGTAACTAAGGATAATCCTCCAACTTTTAGAGGGCTTGCAACATCCGGTTGTGAGCCGGCAAGATGCAACAACTTTTATTAGTCTCTGATAATTACTTTGTGTTTATTTAGAAGGACTGCAACATCGGTTTGTGAGGCTGAGCAAGATGCAGTAAACTTTTATTAGCCACAGTTTTTTAGTATTATTGTTAAATCATTTTTCATCTATTGTTTTAACTTTACATTACATTGATTTATAGAAAATTTTCTTTTTAGAAAATTTAAGTATAAATTTGAACTAGGATAAATTATTAGATAACGACCATACTTCAAAATTGTTGATATAAGTTTAATTTTCGTAAGAGAGAGAGCACGTATTAATTAGTCCGGGTAGAACGCCTTATGGAGAAAAAAGCTAACAAATTACACTTTGAGTCTTAAGATTTCATCTTTAATCTTTGTTTAGCATTAACTCATAATTAACTCTATCATTTTTTAGTTTTCGCAAATTTAAATCTTATAAAAGATTCGCAGAATGCTTAGTCTAAAGTTAAGGGGAGCTAGAGCTCAACACGCTCGATCGGTGTCAAAATTTATTCTTATTTCTACCCAGCAGGGAAAGTCTAAATTGTGACAAAAACATAATTATATTTTGAATTTTTATTTAATTCATTCATTTTTCTTTGGAATTTTGGTAGGTAAAAAACTGGGATTAGTCGGGAAAAACCGGTTGCAGGCACAATCAAATCGATAGACCCCCCCATACTAGAATTGAACATTATCCTCAATGTTTTAAGAAGGGTCTCTACGTAAATCTAAAGTCGTTTATTAAGTATGCATAAAGATAAACGTTAGTCGATAAGATTGGATATTGGATTCCCATAATGAAGTTGAGGATTGAACGCTCAACTCTTACGTGAACGTTAGGATCAAAACACGAGCATGAAGAGGCTTCAAATCCGGGGCAATCCTGGACATAAACAAACACAAAGACGGAAAGGAAGAGGCGAGCCCTCCTCACAAAAACACTTTTCAATACTTATTTATAAACATTATATTAGTTATATGCATGGGTTAGTTGCCACCCACAAAACACTTATTTAAGGTCACTAAGCTTGACCCGTCCCCCGAATTGAGTTGTTCAAGAGGGATAAAAATGGAGACATAGAACATCCAAAACACGGATGTCCTCTTCATAAGCGCAAGGAAAAATCTCCATCGGGCTTTTAAAATATTGATGACTTTGAAAGCTTTAGAGTCTCGATGAGATAATTCCGGTAGCAGCGAATGAACTCCTTTAGAAATGATAATCCCGGGATTGAAAACTTTTTCCTCATTTTCGGATGAAAACGAGAGTAAAGTTCCGGACCCGAGAATTTTTATGTGGAAAGGAAGTTCATGATAAAAAAGAGGAGGATTAAAATCCTCAAGAATTAAAGAAACATTAGATGAGGATTTCTTCTTTACATTCTTATCCGGTGTTACTTGATTGGTGACTTCATAAAGGTTCTCATGAACGAGTATACCCGGATTGAATACTTTGTCCTATTATCGGTTGAAGTCAAAGTATCAACCTTAGAAAAATCCTCATAGAGAACCGAGTCACACTCGAGGAAACGAGGAAGGAAACTACTCGATCCAATGGAATCAAGTTCATCAACCAAGAGTTTAGAAACTTTGATTTTATTTTCCTTGGAGTCAAATGGATCATCATAAAATATTTTTCCCCATTCATCACTATCGGTCTTGAGATCAAAAGACTAATAATTGGCAACATTATATATCGGTAGAGATGAATAATTAAGAGTATGTTCATCGGTGAACATCTCGGGAATGGTATAAATAAGAGCGTTATTAGGAAAATTTTCTGCTAATGGATCACGGTTAAGCAAATATTTGATTTCTCTAATAACGTCTTTCGGAGTCATGTTATCATTTCCCATGTAAGATGACTTAATAAGTGCGGTTTCATCGAGCGAACTCCTAAGTGATCATTAATATCTCAGAAGTTGTTAAGACTAGGAGAAGAAGAAGTGGTACTACTACTTAATGGATTGACATTAGGAGAGGGAGGGAGATCCTTGATAAAATCAAGATTTAGCAATTTCTCAATTAGAACAATGTCTCCCTCCGGATCAAAGATATCATCTTTAACTTCCGGTGAAGTTAAATCGGAAGTGAGTGAGTCGGGTTCCGAAGAAAAAGAAGATTGCCAACTCAGTATGATTTGTTCATTTTTCATTTGCGAAACATGGTCTTAATTTAATCTTTGTAGAAATATTGTAAATATCAATCATGTTGATTGATTCTCTTTGATGTCTATTAGAATAACTTGAAGTGCCATGTTTCATATTTAAGATTAATCTTTCGTCACCGTTACGGAGAATCAATTGTTCTCCCTGCACGTCAATCAAAGCACGAGCGGTCCTCAAGAAAGGTCTTCCCAAGATGAGGGGAACTCGAGGATCGCTTTCATAATCGACGATGACAAAATCAGCAGGGAACGTGAATCTTCCAACCGGAACAAAAACATTCCTTGCAATTCCAGCAGGTGTATAAACCGACCGGTTAGCTAATTCAAGGGTCATTCGGGTGGATATAAGTTCGGATAAACCTAACTTTTTCTAAACAGAGAGTGGCATTCAAGTTTGATATACTGGCACCTAGATCGGCTAAGGCCTTGCAATTGAGCTCACTAAAACTACACGGAATGAGAAATTTCCCAGGGTCTCCAAGTTTCTCGGGTAACTTCTTAAGGATAACCGCTGAGCAATTTTCATTGAGGGGTGTATCTGCCAGTTCTAAAAGTTTTTCCTTATTGGACAAGGATGCTTTAAAGCATTTCTGGTAATTTCGGAATTAGAATTTTAATGATCAAACAAGAGAGATATTGATGTGAAGTTGTTTGAACATTTGCCAAAACTTATGAATTTATATTTCATCTTTGTCTTGCTGTTTTTCCTTGTTCATCCTTGAAGGATAAGGGATATTGGGGTGAAGATGATCCCCTTTTGGCATCTCATAAGATTTTTATGACGGAGCTTAAGTTTTTGGAAAGAGAGGTCGGAAACCTTAATGGTATACTCAAGAGTTCTAGCGTCCATTACGTTCCTCTACTCGTTCTCCTCCTCCGGATTTAATGAATGCTAGGAGGCATTGGCAAGCGAAAGGTCTCTATCTAAAACAATAACCAATTCGGTCGTTGATGGCTTTTAATTCACCGTTTTGGGTTTAGGCAATGTGTTTGCTTAGGGAGTGGTCCCGAAACACGAAGAAGAAGCGGTTCTGTGATACTCTCTCTTGTTGTGTGTTGTACTGTGGATGTTCATTGGAAAAGAAATTAGCCATCATGTTCTTTAAGCTCATTGGTTTGATTTTCTGACATTGTAGCTTGCATTTCATTTCTTAATCGGATTTTATAATTACCGATATGATTTCTCATAGCTTGTATACTAGCCTCATTTGTTTTCTTAAATTTCTCCAATTCACTCAAAGTAGTAACTTGAGTTTGTTGAGTCAGGGCTTGATAACTCGTATTTCCTTTGTTTTGATTATAACTCTGATTGTACCGGTTTTGATTATTTTGCTCATATGGTTGAGCAAAACCCGGTGGTCGAGTTTGGTTAGCAACACTTAGAAGACGGTATCCAGTATTTCCCTGATTGTAGTTAACTACGAAGGCTGAAACATATCCTTGGATATTGTCATGATAACCCAAAAAAGTGTTGCCATCGGTGGACAGGACACTGTCGTAAGAATTGAGCACGCACTAAGTAATCACAAGATTCCTCAACAGCTTTTACGAAAGTTGGAGCTGGGGTTACTTGATGTTGTTTAAACATCGCGGTCATCGCACTAGTTACGGCACTAGCTACAACACTTGCTATCTCTGAAGAATCGACATTACTTGTTTTCACTTAAGAAGAAATCGGTTTGTTTCTTGAATTACGAACTTTTGATTTGTTTTCAATGATTTTCAACACATCTTGTGCACTTCTTTCCAAAAGATTGCCACCGGCGGCAGAATTTAAAGAATCTTGATCGGATGGGTTTAAACCATTGTAGAAGGTATCGAGTTGATGCAATTCGGTAAAACCGTGATGGGGGCATGCTCGAAGGAGATCCTTGAATCGGTCCCATGCCTCACTAAACGTTTCCTCAAAGTTTTGATTAAAATTTGAAATTTCATTCTGGAGAGTTGTTGTTTTTAGGGAGGAAAGAAATGGTTAATTAACTTCATCGGTTGACATTCAAAAGTCGCATGAGGACCCCCGCAATTTTCACAACAAAGAATTTGTTGTTGAAATCTTGGTAAAGTTTGTGTGAACTCATCATAGTTTTGATTGTAGCATGGTTCCGGATTAGAAATAATCGGAACTTGTGGTGTACAATAGTGACCATAACGAGCATCTTTCCCGCAAAATCACACAAGATTGGTTGAGAGTGTGTGAGGTGGTAAGAGAAACTTGGAGATTCGTTAAAAGAGTACGAAGTTGAAAAATAGATTGGATTTCCATCTCCAAAAGTACCATTTGGACAAATTCCATCAATAAAATGACAACCGCAACGTTGGCACATGCATGAATAACAATAAGAGTTATATGTCGGTTGTCCACACCCCACACACTCATATTGGAAATAAGACTCCATGAGAATTAAATGGTTTAAGAGGGTTTGAAGAAAATGAGAATTAAATGATATAGAGGGCAACGAAGAATATTTTTGAAATTTTTATATATATTTTTTTAAAATACTAAAGAAAAAATATTTTTGGTAACCGAAAGTCAATAGTGCTCGGTAGCTCTCTAGAAAACGCACAAAAAAGCGGAGGAGCGGGTAAGCGCAAAGCTATTAAAAACCTTCTCCTTTCGGGTCGAAGTTCGTAGGATCGACCCTCCTTATACCTCTCTTATAGTTTGTAATCTAAAAAAAATTGGTATTTTTTATTACTTGAAAATATTCACAAATGAAAAAGATAACTTCATAGGGAAGGGTCTTCAAACACTAATCTTCAAACGAAACACGATAATCGTTTCACAACCTCCCCGACAGCGGCGCCAAAAATTGATTCGCTTAAAACAACTCCTTTGGAATATATAGATATATATATTATAAATCTAAATATATAATAACAAGAATTATCTCAAAAATATCAATAATAAGAATTCCAAGAGGCCTTTTAAAAGAAAATTACTTTTGACCAAAGCAAAATCCCAAAAAACCTTCCCGGGTCGTGTCCCGACAAGGTGCGAATTTGAAAATTCGAGGTAACGTTTGTGCAACAATGCTTAAATATCAAAATTTTGATTTGGTTTTCTATTTCTGCAAATAAAATGCACAAACAAGTAAAGGCACGCTAAAAACGAAAGCAAATAAGGCTAAAACACTAAAAACGATAACGGGATTCAAAACCCGTTCTTTAAAAACCTAAATTCTAAAATTTTAACCCTACAAATGAAATTTTAATTTTTAACAATCCTAAATGATAAAAGAAAATTTTTAGAAAAAAGAATTATATTTTTTTAACTTTTATTTTATTTATTATGATTTAAAAACTAAATTAATCTAAAAAATTAATAAAAAATAATAAACTAATTTAAAAAAATCTGAAAAATTCACAGAAAGTACTTTAGCTTATGAAGAATCTATGAAAAATAAGAGCTGGAAAGAAGCTAAACGGAATAAGCAGTTAACAAGAAAAATAAGCCAATAAGCATAAAACTGAAAGAAAGGTTAAGTACTATATTGTGCAGGACTTAAACAGATAGCCCTACTGGTGCAATGGTTAAGACGTTGGGGTGCTGTGTGGGAGGTCTCGGGTTCGAGCCTTGCTCACCCTTAACTTCCCCTACACCCCAATGTTTTTATTTTGCAAAACTTTTTAAACAACTTTTTTAATAAGATAAAAATAAGCATTTTTTATAACTGTAACTATTTTTGAAAAGCACTAAATAAGCCAGAAATAAGCTTCTAAAAACACAGTTTACTCTAAAAAGCTCAAACACTTAACACTTAAACATGAACTTATCAAACAAGCTCAAATGAGCTTATAACTGAGCAACTAAGCTAAAAACTAGCTAAAACACAGGTCATAAGTAATAGCAGGCAAGAAAAAGCTCAAATGAAAAGACAAAAAAAACTCAGAATCTCAAAATAAGCTATGCAGTGGCATTATTGTAAATGATGAACAGGCTAACCAAGGACATTTAAGCTAGAAACTAAGTGGCTTAACCTATAAGTTAAAGACTAAAAGTTCAAAACAGCTAAACAATAGACTACAAACTACTTAAATCATGAAAATCATAACCTAGAATAGATTAATCCTACACTAAATAAAATGATCAAAAGCTGACTATGAAACTCAAATTCATTGCATACTATTTGATATGAACCAAAAACAATAAAACAATACTTAACAACTTAGGAACCAGATTATAAACTCAATTTAGAATACATTTTGAACTTGTAAAAACAACTTTAACAACTTAAATCTTGAAATCAAATGCTAACAGATTTAGGACTTAGAAAACTCTCAGAAATGAACTTATGCTTATAAAAACTTTAGAAATACTTGAAACTTGATTCAAACTTGTCTAAACTTAATCCAAAACATATTTAAGAAGATTTAAAGTTGGATTTAGAAACCATAAGTGAACAAAACAGCTTTCTTAATGAAATAAAACCTTAAACCAAACACTCCCTAAGGATCTGAAAAATCATTTTAAGCTTAAAACAGCTTAATAAAACTTGTGAAAACCAAAAACAGTTTAAGCATATGGTATAATAAAGACATTTAAGCAATTTGAACCTAAAATTAAGCAATAAAAATAAGCAAACTAGATTAAGCAGTATTAAAGACTAAAATTGGCCGTTTTAATGAAAAGGCTTAAGCAAAGAAGATTAAAACATTAAGAAAGCATACATAAGCATTAAACAACATAAATAATCATAAATAAGCAGACATAAGCAGTAATAAGCTTAAATAAGCAAATGAACAGTAAATAAGCTAAAAATGAAAATGAAAGTGTACCTTAGTCCTTTGCTTAAATAAGGACTCAAATAGCTTTTTCAAGCTTAATCTACAAGCTCAGCTTATTTAATAAGCTATAAATACCCATAAGCTCTTCCTTTGTAAGCTTATCGTCCAAGTTAGCTTTTTGAGGTGATTTTTGAGTGAAAGAGCTTTAAAACAGGAAATTAAATTTAAACTTTTTGAGAAAGCTTAAAAAGGTTTTGCAAGTGAAAAATTAACTTATGAAAAGCTTGTGAAATGACTTTTGAAGTAAATAAGCTAAATGTGCATTAAGAACTTAAAAGAAATATTTGCGTAAAAACTTAAATTTTATTAAAATATAAAAAGTTTACAAGACTTTTAAAAGTAAATTACAATAAAAATAAACTGGAAATTAAACTATTCTACTCCTAAATTACATTCTCTTACAAACTAAAAATAAGCCCTATTTATATAAAAATTACAATGCACAGGTGTGCTTCTTGTGTTTCTTGTGAGAGAGACTTCAAAGTCATCATCTTAACCCTTCATTTTTCTTATTCACCAAGTCTATCAATCTCAGCCCTTGATTTTGCCTTCTAAACATCAACCAATGAGAATTCTTTAGATCGCCAAGGTAGAATTTGGTTGTTTGTGGTGTGGGGTAAGATGGGTTTTAGGGTGTGACATTGTTTTGTCGGTTTGCAAGGGAAGGTAGGGAAAGTGATAGATGAATAGTGCTTTTGTGCAGGAAAGGGGTTTTATATGTTTTGGGGATAATAGGTTTAAGGGTAACGGGGTTAGGTTGAAGGACTAAGGGTGTAAGAGTTTAAGGACTAGAAAGGTTAGTCCATAAGGACTAACGATGCAAAACCCAGGGACTTGTGGTGTAAATGGATTTAACGGATGTATGGTTTGGGGTTAATGGAGTTAAGTGTTTGGGCTTAATTTAATTGTTTTGGGACGGGTTTGATTTTAAAAGGAATTTGGGCTTTTTCACTCGACTTTTAATTATTCAAAAAGCTTATTGGGCTGACTTGGCCCATTAATTTGGGTACGGGTTGGCCTAATAAGATTTCTTTGGTTCCGGCTTCGTCTTTGACTTGTTGACTTTGACGCTCTTTTCATTCCCGTGCTCGGTTTTGTCGGTATTGCCTCGTTTTTGTCCTTTTATGAATATCCGTTACCTGCACATCATAAATAACAAAACACACATATATTTGGCATTTTATGTCTGTTTTTGGTCATTTAGGCTCGTTTTAATAGGTAAAAGGTATGCGTATTTAAGCACATACCACTAAGTCACCATTCTTTCTAGGTGATACTTAGGTGACCGCAGTTTTACGCCATCCTTGATCTAACTTCAGTATTTACTACTTCATTGCTTCTCGGTGAGTTCATAGCCCCACCTTTTCTCTTTTAATAGTTTTTCATAAAATGTTTTCGGGGTGAGAATACATGCTTGTTTTACCAAGTAAACTTATTAATTTCTACTACATAAGTGTTACATGAATACTTTTACTAAAACTTTTACTTTCTTACTATATTGCTTCTAAAACATGTGTGATACATGATTGTTTACTTATGAACTTATTAAAGCTTGATTTGCTTACTACATGATTTGAGATCATTGAATACCTATATATGAAACCGTGAGTTTTGAACACATTATTTGATTTAAAAGGACACAAGTGTTTTTCAATTGTATGCTATTCCATATCATATTATTGCTTAAGTACTAGCCATTAAGTCCCCTTTGCCATTAAGTCCCCTTTTTAGTCATGAACCGTTAGTTGCTATTGTAGTGAACGCGAGTGTTGCGGATAGATCTATCAGGATTGATAATCCCCGTATGGGTTGTGGTTTCTAAATAACCATTGACACATTTAACATTTGAAGTAATTCGTAGGATGTTTGGCAGCATCTATATCTATTTTGGGGCGCAAACCTGGATTACTGGTTTGGATCGTAATGCATGTTAAGGTTCGGTGTCATGAGCTTAGCGCAATAATATATATTTCATTTAGACTTGGTAAATTTGTTTCTCTTGTCTATATTACTTAAGTCTTGTGGCCCACTACTGAACATTTCTTGATTTATTGAATCACTACTTGGATTTTGGAACTAATACTTATAAATGTTGCAATGCTACTTTTCTTATTGAAATACTACTTGAATTATTTCAATACTGCTTTTACTTAAACCTATGAATTCACCAACATTATTGTTGAAGTTTTTGCATGTATTTTCTCAGGTTATTATTTTGCTAGCTGAGCATTGGGAGCATTCGAGTCGCGCGGATATATTTTTGAAGGCTTTATAATTTGAGTACCATTCGACAAACATTTTAAAAATGTTTTCTATTACATTAAAAATGGGACCTATTGTAACTCTGATATTTATTAAAAGTTATCGAATGGTTGACTTTTCAAAACGTCTCACTTAGAGTCATTTTTTGTAACTTGTACTTTATGCTATGAAACATCACCCTAAGTGGTATTTCGATGCGTTGTGATTTTGGGGGGTGTTACATACCTCACCTTTAAAAGAGATGCTAAAGAATCTTGAAAGTTGTTGCATTCATGAGGATCAGGTAGTTTTCAAGATTTTGACGATTTGGTCTATGTTGAGTCCATATTCAGTCATATTGGGTTGGATTGTCTTCTCAAAATCAATGAACAAATCTGTCCACGTTTTATCCTTGAGTTTTATAGTCAATACCGAGTCAACTATACTTTAGAGGGTCAAATGCTAATCGAGTTTGGCATTCAAAATCAATTCTTTTCTTTCACTATCGAAGAATTTGGTCAAATTCTTGGTATTCCCACAAATGGTGCATGTTCGTTTACCTACAAGTAGTCTATTGACAACTTGCAGTATAGTGTCCCTACGAGTGGTCCACATCAAACCAATCCTCCTTGTCCCAATAAAATTAAAAACTATGTTCAAGAGGAACGGGAGGGTCCGGTCACTCGTATTCGTCATAAAAACGTCATTACTGTCGAAGAAAATGAAATTTTAACTCGTGAAATTGTCACCGTAATGAAATCTTTGGTTGAAATTATTCGGGAAAATGTCTTTTGTCCTAGGGTCAACCGGGATCATGTTCCCGCGTGTCTTTTTCACATGCTCTATTGTATCGCTAGGTCCGAGCGATATAATCTTGCATATTTTATTGCAAAACGTATGGAGTTAGTCACTAAAAAACCTCGGTTGATTATGCCATACAGCATGTTATTAACTCGCTTGTTTAAACATGTCATGACCATTAGTCACGGGGTGTTAACTGATTACTATGAATTGCACGATCGTGTCATGTATCCTCTTACCGCTCAACAAG
Organism: Tanacetum coccineum; assembly: GCA_026074375.1. Taxonomy (NCBI): domain Eukaryota; kingdom Viridiplantae; phylum Streptophyta; class Magnoliopsida; order Asterales; family Asteraceae; genus Tanacetum; species Tanacetum coccineum. The sequence goes on along the minus strand of BQNB010049682.1, from coordinate 18,388 downwards.
AGCGAAAGACTCGAAAGGATTATGGCACGAAAAGAGCTCGTCACTCCACTTCCTCTTCCTCTACCTTCGGTCAACCATCCTCCTCTCATCTCAACTATGATGATGATGTAAATGATGAAGGGATATCGCGTGCGAGCACTCCTTCCCCTACTCGTTTTGTTAATTCATTAACAAATGAGGTTCCTCGAGTCTTTGAAAACTCACCCTATCGACCCTAACATGGAAACTTTATATACTCGTCAAACCGAAATTCTTAACCGTCAAGTTTAATTGAGAGATGAGCATCATGGTGGATTAAGGTTAATCGGGAAGGGCATCAAAAACTTGTAGAGAAATATGAAGAAATAAGCAATTTAGAAAATTTCTATAAGACAATATATCTATCTTTACTACTTAGTTATATTTGTTGGTATTTATCTTTATTACCTACACTTTCGTACTATAACTTATAATGCTTAGTCGGATTTTTAGTACCTAATTTGGGCAACGTAACTTGCCTTGGATGATCGTTTCATTTTATCATCCTAAAACTTGCTTGGATGCACTTTGATACACTATGGTTATTTCTATGATATTATGCATGCTTGATTATTTCTTAGTCAATATGCCTAAGTTTGCTTCTCTAATAGAACTTAGGATAGCTAGTCATGTGAATTTGATTACTAGGAAGTATTAGATGATTCGTGATGAAATAGGATTGACTGCAAAAGGGAAAATCTAGGAAACTTTTTTTGTACAGGATTTACAAAAATCAGTGTTACTTCATAGATAATAGCATAAGGATATGAGAATCGACACTAAATGCGTCGTTTGAAAAATGATACATTGGATTAACAAAATACCTTGTTTGTTAACATAAAGCATGACTGTCAAATTGTTTCAAACAATTTAATTAATGATTCCGTGGTTTATTAAAAATTATCCCATTACTGTATTTAAGACTCTAAATCTTTATTGTAGACTCTTCAATTAAGACATTCCAATGTATCAGCGAACTCGGTGCCTTTTGACTGAAAAGTATGCTTAAATGTCACATAATGTTGGTGAATTCATAGGTTTATGTAAATCATTGGTAGGACCGTAAGATTTCCAAGTATATGATTAAGCAACATATGCAAACATCATAAAAAGTAATTACGTTTTCCTAAGCTCATGACACCGAAGCTCGACATGTATGAATGCAAATAAATTGCCAATAAGTGTCCGTGAATGATGTGTTAACCCTGCAACATCCCCAAATCCGACATGGTATGCGTTCGTTCCCGGTGATAGCTAATCACCCGAACGGGGGTTGTCAATCCCAAATGATCTCATCATAACATTCGCGCTCCAAATAATGCATTCCCAAACTACATCTATGCGAGAAACCGTTAATGATGATGGAAATAGTGGGTTATAGACTACTTAGGGCAAACACGTAATATAGTTATAAAATGTACACTTGGTTCCAATTTGTTAAAAACAAAATCATGCTCTCCCCAACAAGAAAAATCATTTAACATAATTGAATAACATGGGGCTATGAAACAACCTTAGTAAATAGTCCTCTAAATGATAATAGATACCAGTATGAATAACACCGTCAAAACCCTACGTAAATAAAGCCTGTCTTAGTTCTACCCAAATTTAGGCTAAAGACTATATGTATAATACGTTGCTAGTTATATGTAATTGGTATCACGTGTGTGGTGGTGCACATGAGTATTGTATTTGAATTTACGATGACCCTTGGGGAATACCAGTTATAGGTGTCGTTTAATAAATACTTATATTTATTAAGTCGATGTTTAAAAACCGAATGATACCCGAATATATTATAATTCGTCTGATTTCGTTAAGTGTTTATAAAATTCACCTTCGATCACAAAGTGCTCTCAAGTTTCTTACAATTACTAAACAGCCGTTAGGGTTATGAATTATACCATACTTACATTGTAAACCCCCAAGTTTCATTAATTACACTTTTAGTCCTTTAACTTTACAAAGTTACACTTTAGGTCCCTATAGGTTTGAAACAACCCCTAAGTTTCTAGAATTGACAAAACAGTCCCTGGATTGTTAAATTTAGTAAATGACAGTTTTGACCCCTTAGTTTGTAAATTGACACTTTTAGTCCCTCAATTAATAAAAATCACATTTTAACTCCAATTAAGTCCTAACAAGTGACATTAGGTTTCATTAAGTCCAAATAAGTCATGTAAGCTGCCCTAGCTTATAAATAAGCTCAACGAGCTTATTTAGGCTTAATGGGCCTTATTGGGCCCGTTAAGGTCTAATAAGCGTTTTAAAGGTCCGATTTAGTTTTAAAAAGCACAATTGTCTTCATTAAGCTTGTTTAAGTTGGTTAAGTTGAAAATATGCTCGGGAGAGCTTATTTTGGCTTTTTTGAGCTTATTGGGCTTGTGAGCCTAATAACTCAACCCGAATTGAATTAAAAGGTCCAATAAGCATTCCTAGCTTATTTTCTAGGCTCGTTAGGCTTATTAAATCTGTTTCCTAGTTCAGCTTATCAAAATAAGCTAATAAGCCCTCGTTGATGGGCTGTTGGGCCCATTAAGGGTCTGAATGGATTTTTAAGGTTTAGATTAGGTCCATTAAGGTCCTTTAACTACATTTGGGTCCATTAAGTCCATTATGCTTATATAAGGTTACTATTAAGCTGTTTAGAGCTTATTGGGAGCTTATGGCTCGTGATGGGTTCGTTAATGGGCTCGTGAGTCTATTAAGGGTTTGGTTTGTTTCCAAAAAGGCAAGGCAAGGCCTAAGTGACTCAAATAAGCCCTCCTAGTCAACCACTAAGCTCGTATAGCTTATTCATAAGCCGTAGGCTTATTATACGAGGCTTGTTGGGCCTGTTGGGCTCCCACGGTGGGCTACCAAGCCAAAGTGACCCGAATAGTAACCTTGAGCCACTAGTTTGATTTTTTTAAGGTTTTGACATATTAATCTAGCACTAGTTAACGTTTATCACATCGTTATTTAATACATGCACTCATTCAATAAGTCATTACATGCGTTCTTAAGCTAAGTTATCGATTTTACGTGAGAAGTTAACGTGTTGTTTTCTTGCATTCCTCACAAACGAAACCAATGATCATAAACGAACTCATTCTAGTAATTTAGACGCATGTTAAGCCCTATCCCCGTATATTAACCATGTTTTAGATCACGTACACACCACACAAGACTTTATTCATTAATCTTAGGTGCGTGAACCATGCATGGGTCAAACCATGTATGTTCATGCACACGTATATGTCCCAAATGGAAATTTCATGACTTATGTACTTAGACAAGACTTATAACGAAATGAACATAACATATGAGGCTTAGTTATGACTTACAAAGGGTCCTAAGGTTGCGAACGTAAATAGTGAAGGAAACCCAAACGTTTACACCCCAACGCGTATATAATCCAAGCTTAAAGCTTGTAACCCGGATCCCTTAGCTCGTGTTTCCCTTTTAAAAACCTTATGCTCGATCTTTAAGGCTTCTTTGTGTTCTTAGAACGAATATGGTTCGAATAAGGTTCGGCTTGGATCAATGCCAAATGAAACAAGGTGTAATTGAGAGAAGTTTATCTTGGAGAGAGTATTAAGAGTTTGGAAATGTCTTTTGTGAATTAGTGAGTCTTATTTATAGGAAATGAGGCTAGTTAACTCTCTTGGTTTCCTCTTGACTAGAACACGAGCCAATATAGTAGTTTTAGGGGGGTTCTAGTTGATAACCCATAGTTTTAGGCTAAACCACCTAAGTACATGTTTTAATTAGTTAGTTGATGTACAAGATTTGCTTGATTCTACAAATCTTAAGGATTTATGTGCTCTTGCATGGATAACCGCGGCTAAGAGGGGTTAAAGGCAAAAATTAGTTATTAACCATTGGGTAATTAGTCATTAGGAGACCATTAGGACTTGCATTAATTAGCTAGGTGAGGTACTTGTACTCTTAAGGATCATTAAGGGATATTTGGTAGCTAGTAAATCACCTAGGACGATTTTTATGTGGGTTTACTTCCCCACACTCGGCATTCATGTGTTATTAACACAATATTTGATTAAATTTTGTGTTTAGGCATTTAAAATGGGTATTGGTTTGAGTCTAGGTAAGTCTAGGTATTTCCGGGGTGCGTCCGAATGTATTTTATTGCGAAACGTAACCCTCTTACGTGACCAATAAAAATAAAACACGCAAAGTTAATAATTATCTTCTTAATAATTATATATTACTTGGTTGATGTAAACCTTAATTTCTTTGATGACCGTTTACATTAATTGATTATTTCTAGTCTACGCGATTTAGCTTAAAAGTAAACATTAAAAGTAAACGCGTATCGGACTAAAATAAATAGTGACGAATAATAGGAGTCGTAAAATGACCTAAAATTGAGAAATGTTATATTTGTTATTAGAATTGGATTTGATTGTTATTTAGTATTGCTTAGATTTTTAGAAATCATCACTGTCTTCTAGCTTACTATTGGATTATACCCACCGGAATTTTGGTGGTATATGTTGCTGATACTATTGTCTTCGTCTCAGGTGCGCTATTATATTGTGCTTAAGCATCCTTTACCCATGCCTGTATCTTGGCGGGGACAGTCCCGCCCCCCTACACCCCTCAGACCCACTACCTGTGAGATTGGTTGCACAAGCCATGGCGGGTGTTTTTTCGGATTGCGTATTACAATTGTCATTTCTATTAGGGAATCTCTATTCCACATCTTCAATGTTCTGCCTATATGTTTGTCAGTCGGTTTAAAAAAAATTGCCCAACGCCAGACTTTAGCCCATGCAAAAGCCTAAAAATGGGGCAACACAAAAACGACGCCGTATTTGTGCCCAAATGATAGTTACTGATTTCATAAATACTATAGGGTGCGTTTTACTTGGTTGCGATGATCTGGAAAGTGGAAGGATGGTAGAGAGTGAGAACTACTTACTCTCAGCAACCTCCACAAGCAAGCTACACAGATGCACCAAAGGTGTGGATTAATACAAGCACAATTTATTACGTATTGGTCCATGAAAAAGGGTATGCTTAAGCTTAAAAAGAGAAATGGGCTCTTGGTATTACGACGTCGTCTCCAACCATTTTTGAGCGTATTTATAATGTCGTAGACGATGATGATAGTTCCATGTTTAGTATGCGTTGTTACCGACGCCTGTATGTTGGCTTGGCAGTCACATCAATCGGATGATTGCAGCCATGTCGAGTGTTTGGTCCCACTGATTTATTCATAAATCTGAGCCTAAATTGTTATTATTACAAATACGCTCATTCACTGATCGACACGACATGGCGTTTACCATAGGCTTAAGACGACACACAAACACATGAATGCTTATAAAGGAATTCTTTACATACAACCATCTCCATCATGGTCCGCATTCTTTCAGATTCTTTCTTAAATGCTCAAACATTACTTTGTAACTTATATACACTGCATTAGCTATGCTTTCTGAATGCCTTGCTGAGGGTTTTGCTTCACGCATGTCTGTCATTAAATTTCCAGGGATTTGAGACAGTAGGATTGCGGAGAGGACATGGGAAACCGAACCTACACTGAGGTAAACGTCTGTGATGGCAATGACAGAGGAAACCGAACCTACACAGTAGGATTCACGCATGCCGGGGTAAATCAATTCAAACATATTGCAATGAAGTTCCATTGCAAACATATTTTTGCGGTGGAATTTCATTTCAAGCGGAACCGTTGTGTTAATTTTTACACATTGCTTGAGAAGAAAACCGCCTGTATAATGTTGCACACATGAGGTAGGCTCATGCCTGTGCACCAGTGGGTGCAATGCCATGCCAGCTTTTAACCTTAATTATAGACCATGCTTTTGAAAAAAGGTAACATATATACACTCCCGTGCATAGATTATCTTAATTCCCTAGGCTTAGCTAGAATACTTATAAATGTTGCATCATATGCAGGTGCAAGCAGCGTGCGAAGGCACATATAACTAATTCTTTAAGCATTATACATATTGTTTCCATCAATGTATTTTGAAAACATTGTTATAATGATTTAGTCGACAACAACATTTAGAAGCAGATGTTTGTTCTTACTTTCAGCTTCGGAATGCGTAACCGTTGCAGTCCTCAACACAGCCAACGCCACAAGTGCGGTGCAATAGGTAAGATGCCAACAAAAGTCGCATTTGATGCCTGTAATATAACAACAGCCGCTTCAGGGGTTATGCAGCATACACTAACCACTTATCAGGCCTGTGTAAGTATTCCGCAATAATAGTCAATCTAAATTTAAAATTTCTAAATCTGATGTATTGTTACACGTAATTCACAAACGGCAAAACTCTCTAAGAGCACACTTTAGGAGGGAAAAAACCGTTTTACCTAAGGTACCACTTTCTGGCTGCAAAACCCTCTAAACAAAGACCAACTCCAGTGCAAAGCTACCATAATATCCAACAACCAATTCATTTCTAATATACTTTTTTGCAAAACCTTCTAAACAAAGACCAACTCCAGTGCAAAGCTACCATAATATCCAACAACCAATTCATTTCTAATATACTTTTACTTATGTAACTGCCGTGGTCGTGAATTTTTTGAAGAATTAACATAAAATTAATGAATGAGGTTTGAGGTTTGATTTCATAATGCATACTTTTTGGATTAAGTCCAACAAAATGCAGTATGTGACGATAGTTATTTTGAAAAACTGTTATTCTTAACTAATTCATGTGATGCCACCGTTTTGGACCATTGAAAATGAACACAACATATTGATCATTTGCACTTAAGCTTTACAATTCCATTTTCTTCAAATTTTTATATATGATTTGTTTACTTAAAAATTGTAATGTTGCCACAGGTGCCCTCAAAAGGTTGAAGCCAGTAACTATTATTTAACATCATCTACAATTTGACTTACCGATGGACTATGGTAAGTTACTCAAGATAAGTACAAGATTAGGCAAAGGTATCTCAAATGGATTACGGATTATAATATATGTACATAAAGATTAGTTTCGTTTATACATGCCAACTGTTGGACTGACGAATAAATTAACGTCCCGCAGCAACGCGCGGGCTATTCAGCTTGTTGTTTACATGCAGAGAATAATTAGTGGAAAAAATATATAATATTATTGTGTGTTTAAGAATATAATGTAAGATAATATAGCAAAACTTTTTTTCTTCATCTTTACAACAACGTCACATTAGCTTCTCAACACACCATTTAACTCGCCATTTACTGGTAAACCGATAACCACTTAACTAAACATCTTATCTTATCTTACTACTATATAAAAGAAGCTTTATGAGAAATGATCTTGAAGCAAAAATATAAAAGAATGACACCTGTCCATATGCAAATAATCAATAGCTCAGGTAAAATTTCGTCTTTCACAGCATTTAATGTCAACAAAAAAAACCATCCAAAAAAACCCCAACACCATGATTTTTCCCAGATCTCTTTAACAAAAAAAATCATTAATCCCTAACTGGTTTTTCTAAATCAAACATCCACAAATCAAGTGTCTGTTACTATGACGGCTATGAAAACATCACCAAAAATTTCGACCAAACACTTCGGATTCATCTACCAAAGATCCTTTTTTTCATCAAATAACAACTGATCCAAAAATCTTAAACCTTAAATCTACCAGTTTCAATATGCAAACAAATCTCCTAGATTTCATGAGTAAGTTTGTTATAGATTAAATACCCCAAAGAAACCCTAATTCGATTTTTAATCAATTTTGGTTTCATTGATTCTTTGATTTACGGGTTGTTTGATTGAATAGTTGATGGATTTATATGATGCTATTGCTTTTATGTTGATTTAGTTTAATTGTAATGAGATTTTTTTAAATTATTATTGTTCGTCATTGTGTTTAGGGTGGAATTAATGAATCATGAATTTAAAGGTTAGTTTTTGTAAAATTTGTTTAGTTTTATTTTATTGTCAAATTATTTTCTAGATTTGAATGATAGGTTGAACAAGTGAAAATCAATTGCTATGATCCTTGTGTAATGGAATGGATTCTTTATGAAAATCAATTGCCATGGCTAAAAGGTGCAATATAGTTAGTGACTTCATCAATCAATGCAAAGACATGAACAACGAGTCTTGATCATGAAAAGGTTGGGGAGCCTTAAATTTATTTGGTTATATATATTGTTTTTAATGCATATGATTTTTTAGAATGATGAATAAGAAGCGTTTTTTTCAACTGTATCTTTTAAATGCATATGAACTAATAATCAATGATAGAGATGCAAGCAGGCACCAATGCATATGAACGAATAATCAAAGATAGGTTTTCTTTAACTAACTTAATATATTTAATCGTTTATATCATATCATGATTGTATACATTTTTATATTTTTATTCGAATGACATTTACCGAACATATGGATTTAGATGACATTTTTATATTTGTATATTTTTTTTTTTGAGTATATAGGTGTTTGCAATAATCCACTTCAGTCTTGAAGAATTACGATTACGTGATGATCAAGAAGAAAATATTGATTTCTCATGGTGAAACAATCAAATAGATTTTATATATAATGAAATTGATTTGAAAATGAACTTTTATATTTCAAATTGTGTCCATGTGATTTACTCATCAAGCTAATATTAATACTTTTCTATCAAAGTGACGAGGAAGACATGTATTTTGCATTTGATTATGGAGTAACAAATTTTTGGGTGTTGCAGGCAATATTAGCAAGGAAGTAGTCGGGTGTCGTATCTTAAGAGTTTGCTGAGGCGTCAATTCCAAAACACTTGATGATTAAATCTTTGATAAACAGGGGTATAGCAAAACTCAACTACACTAACTACATGTCCTATATCCTGAAATAGTCTCCGAAATAAAGCTATAATGTGTTTTTTTCATCATATCATTTATAATATTAACTGTTCATCAGTTTTGACCAATACTTTCTGCAAACCTTAGAAGGAGAGTTGAGAGCTGAGCAGAATGGAGTAATTCGATCCAACTGCATTTATTGCCTTGATCGAACCAATGTTTCCCACGTTCGATAAATCACATTTATGCTTTACATTCTTACTTTAGCCAGACATTATGACACAACTCAAAATGGTCGAATGGAAAACTTCAAAAGTTAAGTTTAAAAGCTAAACTTTATGGATAACTGGTCGAAATGTTACACATTATACACGTGGTTAAAAAGGGGTAGACTTTTATGAAAAATCATATATGCTTTACATTATTCTCTATTGGTAGCAATGTGTACTTATTTACTAAGCCAGTTCAAATTACAATTAAAAAGGCTAAGCTTTAGTAATATGAGATCTATAATACTATGCCTGAGATAATCAGTAGCAGCATATCCGTTTTCAATCACACTCTAATACTCGTAGTTTCATGGAAGTGTATTGTCTATTACAGAACTTTGCACGATGAGTGAGCTGAATATTTAGCACAACATATATAACTTCATTTAGTATAAAAATATTAATTTAGTTTATATTATTTTGATGTTCTCTGCTTTATGCTTTTGTTTTCTCACAGATTATAAAGTTTTATTTCACTGTTGACAAGCAAAATGGCACTCAAAGTGTACTACTAAAACATAAGCTACCTTATGTTGCAAGTTTGTTATGAATAGTCCATTTATATAGTTAGAGTTGATTAAATCCCTTATTCACCCTTTTACTACTTTTGAACATCATTATTATGTTTTTGGAACAGATTAAAAGTGAAAAAAAAGTATACGTAATTTTTGTTTGCTTGAATGGCATCTTAGTACATCTTTCTTTAACGCCAACTATTGTTGGCCTCCTCTTTTGTGAAATTATACTATACACAATCTTGTGGTAGATGTTCATGATAGCTTTAATGTCTTAGTAAAGCCAAGTATATCTAATTCTTTTGTTACGATATAATGACAACAAACTTAAACATTACATAAGGGCATTGTGCTTCAATACATACAGGCTCTTGTCTAGTAAAAATCTGGAGTGGTGGTATATATTTCGCTGCTACTGATGTATGACCACATTTGTCAGTATGATAATTCCCGGCTTGCTTACAATTCTTTTACAGCAAAGGGTATACATCTTTGGATAAATATTACTTGTTACAACCTTCACTAACTAGAACAAGGAATAGGATCGTAGAAGCATATTTTTTTCCTCATATGCACTAAAAATTAGTATTAACAGGGATGTTTGTAAAACTATTTTATTTTGACAATAGTTCAGTGTTATATCTTAATGGCCTCATGTAGTGTCCCTACTACTATTATAGGCAGTTGTATCATACGCTTTCATATACATTGAACTGTCGTGTAATATTTCACTTCCTTGTGTCTAATTGCTAATAACTTCATCGATATCATATTCTATGATGCAGAGATCCATCCAGGAGATAGTTATAGAGGAGTTTCTTGCAAAAGAGGGTGTAAATATGTAAGAAAAGCAGCAAGATTTTAGCTATTATATAGGGAATGGGTAAGCTCCCTCTAGAGAGACCATGTCCAACATGAGTTCAGATCAGCAAGTCATAAAGGGAGGGAGATGCCAGATGCCAGAAGAACATCTTCAACGGGCATAGAAAAAAACAACAATGTTGTGTCCGGTTGATGGAATTCACAACAACATATATGGTGTACACCTCCATACACCCTTATTTTTTATTAAAAATCAATAACTGCAAGCAAAGTTTTGTTGAGTCTTCTGGAATTGCTTGAGTTTTTCAAACTGCAAAAAAATATAATTCTTAAATTGAAAGATCAGCTGTCAAATTGGCCATATTTATCCAATTTAGTTAAATAGAAAAAACTTAAATTGGAATGTATTCCATATTTCAGTTAGTTTCGTATTGTTTTAGTGTTATTGTATGCTTCATATAGCAAGCGACACTTGTGTTAAATGCTTCTCATCGATTTCAATACACCTTGGATTTAAAAAACGAGAAAGAGAAAAGAGAAATGGTAGCAAAGATTAGAACTCATGCCCAAGTCATAAGGGTAAATGTGATATCTAACCTCATAGATTATTTAATGTAATTAGAATCTGCTCAAAACCCATTCCAGATGTATTTTCAGGCTGCACTCATTCCAAGCAGCCGGAGAAAAACTAAATGGTAGTGGCCTTCTATTATATAACAGTTACATCTATGGCTTACGGTTATGACACAATAACGTACATTTTTGCTATGCAACAGGATCTCTGAAAGCACCACCATCCGCCACTCGGTGATTATGATGTTAGCCCAAAACAACTTGCTGACATGACCCGCGAGCATGATTTTGCTGCTAGCCAAAACTTTGGAGGGGAAAGTTTATAAGAAACACACACATGGGCGTCACCTTCTTGTGGATGACATCATTCTTTGTAACAACTGGTTAAAGGATTGACTAAAAACTTAAAGGCCAACCCCGAGAAAGGAATTCCTGAGGATTGTTTTGCAAATGACAATTTTATCTTAATTTTTTTTAAAAATTACATCATTAACATTATTTATATTAATCAATGTAATAATTCTTTTATATTTTTAATAATTCTTAAAGCTAGCCGCCCATCGGGCGGGCCTTAAGGCTAGTATACAAATATTTAATTTTAAACAAACATACCTCAAAATATATCGCTAATCACACACTAAAAAACAATAATAAAAGATGTGTCATCACTCCATTTTCTTTTTTTTCTCCTTAAGTGAAGACTGAAGAGTGCCACCTAACTAACCCCTAAAACAGTCTCCGCGCGCTAGTCTTTTTTGTTGGTCATGGGCTTTACGTGTGAAAGTTGTCCTTCACGTGTGGTCTTCTTGCACTATAACGCCCGCCTAAGAGTTAATGTTTTAATCTGTAGGATTGTTTGCATAATATAACATAATTAGTTACTACCGTCATTGATATACGGTTACATGGGGTCACGCACAATAATGTGAGATTTCTGTTTTATTTATTTTTTGTAAATATATAAATGATCTAATTAGGAGTAAATGATATTTCGCTTAATTAGTTAGACTGTTTAAGAAGTAATGGGCTTAAACCAAGACCAAATTGAGAGCCCATCTGGTCCAACAAGTTTGGCCGCTCCTATGAGGTTTTGGTGGGCTTGAGCTCGAGTTAAGTTACTTGTTTAATAAGCTAAAGATATCAATAGATAATATCAAATCTTTTAAATTTATTAATTATCTCTTTTTATATTTAGAGTTTATCTTGTATTTAAATATGAAGATATCTTTTAAGGCCTTTAAATACAAGAGATAAAATTAAGGTTTCATAAGTTTTTTGTAAACCCTAGTTCCCCTCTTCTATCTCTTCGCTTTCGGCCGAACACCGTCATCACACACTCTTGTGTTTGATTTAATCAAATGGATTGTATGTGTGGAGTTCAGGTAGATCAAGCACTAGCATCCTACTTGAGTTACTTGAACGTTAATGTGCATTAACTGTGAGAAGATCATACTCTTATATCTTTGTGTCTGTGTTGATCTCCCACCCAAACAAGGTACATAATCGTTTTTTTTAGAACGATAATTTTTTTCACAACCTATACCACATATCTCACAATGTATTTTACACATGCCTCCAGCGAAGCTTGAACCCACAACCTCTAGGTTTGTGGGGAATCACTGGTATAGAAAAGCTTTTAAATGGTTTAGGTCTTCCATTGTAATTATAGTTGCTATATTTAATTGTTAAATAATTTTTAAATTATAATCCATGTTTTCTATCATAACAAGGTTTGTAACCCGCATGTTGTAGCGGAGCGTGCGGGACTATTTTCGCAACGGATCGATAACGCCAATTACTATTTGTCAGTCGTTGGGACTCACCTTGCAACGAACTGATGACCTCAAAGACTATTTCTGTAAATATCTTAAAAATATATATTAAAGTTCAACATTTTTTATAAAATTGCGTGCATGTCAGAAGCATTGCAATATTTGGCTCGTTTTGTTTGCAATTCGATGATATTTTAGGTGACATTTTTTTCCAAATAATCGATAAATATGCGTTTCATATTTGAAAAATAAAGTTAGTCATATAAAAAAGTCATAAATAAGTAAAAGTTAAAGGTCGGTTTTGTAACTTTAAGCAAACTTGAGGGTGTATTTTGTAAATATTTTAAATATATATATTAAACCTTAACATTTTTTATAAAACCATTTCAACAACATGTTTTTCCGAATAAATCGATAGAAATGCGTTCCATATTTGATAAATAAAGTGTGTTATAAAAAATCGTCGATAAGTAAAAGTTGAAGGTCGGTTTTGTAACTTTTACCAAACTTGAAGGTGTGCAAATGTGAGGGTGTGTTTTGTAAATAGTTAAAAAAATATATATTAAACTTCAACATTTTTAATATAATCGTGCGCATATCAGAAGCATTGCAATATTAGGCTTGTTTTGTTCGCAATTCGATGATCTTTTCAGTGATATTTTTTTTCCGAATGAATCGATAGATATGCGTTCCATATTTGATAAATAAAGTTTGCTATATAAAAAAGTCGTAAATAGGTAAAAGTTGAAAGGCTTTTATAACTTTTAGGAAACTTGAGGATGGTTTTGTAAATTTATTATTATTATTTTTATGAGTCATGAGATTTTATTTTTTTAATAATTTTTTATTGTTTACATGAACTGTTGCTGCTCTTTAATTAATAGTTATAATCAATTAAACTTAAAATATTTTAATGAATATAATTGATATTTTGCTAGTGTAGTTTAGCAAATTTTTCTAAAGATTTTAGAATTGACATTTACTATAAAACAGAATATGTATGTCTAAAACTAGATAAAGTATTAATCTTTTGTTTTGTCATATCACAAAATAAAATATTCAAAAATTAAACATGACATTTACTAATGCACAATAGACTAAACTATTCTCAAACTTTATTATTTTAAAAAACAAAAATAATGTTTTTTTTTCTTTTTTTAGAACGGTAATTTTTTTTCACCTTATACCACATATCTTACAATATATCTTAAAAAAACATGTTTACCAATGAAATTTTATTCATTTTTTTCTTCTCCGGTCCCTATAATAAAGAGACACACGTATGTGTGAATTCTATTTAGTGAAAATTGAATAAGTGCAACATTCCTATTTAAAAAAGATCTTTAATTTGCTAGGAGAAAATATATTTAATTTGAGAATAAATGAATATGTGATTAAGAATATTGTTATAATATTTTGTAGAACGAGGCTTGTCGACATCCGTGCGTTGCACCGGGCTTAGTCTGTAGGTTAAATTTGATTGTTTTAGCTACTTTATCCGTTTGATTATGTAATGCAAATGATTTATATAAAGCGTGTTGTGCATTCCATGAATCGGTTATCCAA
>BQNB010049681.1:24616-41916 GCA_026074375.1 Tanacetum coccineum | reverse complement strand
GAGGGGGGTAAATACATTTTTGATTAAAATTTAAAAACTTTTGTACCAAATAACCGAACAAACATGACGTAATATGAAAAGTATCGATTATAGTCTACGACTATATGTATAATGGAGACCAATCTACAAGTAAGTAGCATAAGCATCAAACCACAACATAAGCATAATTAAAACATAAAAATGATATGTCACGAAGCTTCTCTCTGCCCTACTCCACTCCCCGAGTACTCAACTCAAGAGTTACTTTAATAGATCAACATGCTCCCTTTTCGGCGGAGAAAACCTTACACAACGTCGCTTACACTTTATCTGGTACTAAGCTAAATACCGAGTACTAATCATCGGGAGAACTAACCCATCGTCGCTTACACTTTATCCGGTACAAATCTAAATACCAGGTTCTTACACAAAGGGTAGAACCAACCTAAAACCCCGTTATGTTTTATGGCCTAACATAACAAACTTTATGTTTTATGGCACAAACACATAAACCATCTAGTCTAAATCAAATGGTATAAAAGATGATACAAATGAGTATATAATGATGATTCACAACAAATGTGTCTAATGGATATGAATGCCTAATCTAAATTAACTTCCATTGATGAAAAGCCTTTAAATAGATGTAGATGATGAGATCTCCAATCTTGCAGATCTTCATATGGGTATGTTTGATGGTGGATGGAAATGGCAAGATCTTCAAGGCTTGCTTGGGTTGGATCATCATAAGAGTATGCTTACAACAAGATGAATGTTAGAAGCATTATGATCACATGAGAATGAGGGTGTTTAATGACTATTGCTACTGATCTAAATGAGTGAGAAATGCAAAGAAAATGTATGTGAAAGGTGTGTAAAATAGTGAGAAAGAGCTTGGTATTTATAGGCTAAAATTCTAGTGCTGGTTCCCTTGCAGCGTCGCCGGTTCCATTCTCAAAAAAAAAATTATTTTTATTTTGCCAGTTCTTCCGTTTCTCGCCGGTTCCCTTTGCCGGTTCCATTCAAAAAATATTTTATTTTTACTTTTATTTTGCATTTTACTTTTACTTAAAAGTGAAAGCAAACTTGTGCATGTAAAAATAAAAAGTCTAGTTGAGTTTTGACAAAATAAAGTTTACATGTCTAAATAAAATATATATTTAGATGTAAAATTTAGTATAAAAATAAAAAGATGCATTTGTATAAAAATACTTGTGAATGCAAAATGTGAAAAGAGGTTTGATCATAATGCAACATAACAAACATGTACGAACCTGTGTTGCAACATACGAGGAGTCGAGACATGGATAGATGTTGATGTATGTTGAGACAAAATACAATTACGAGTAACTTATACATTTTACGTTATGTATTACAAGTTACGTGTTTGTCATCAACAAAACAAACGAGACTGTGTAGATTAAATATCGTAATATTTGCACTAACAAATAGTTTTTGATTGAATAAGATAGGATCTGAATTTGTCAAATGTAAAAACTACAGCCATAAGTTCTTTTTCAGTTACGGTGTATTTTTATTGAGCAGGATTTAGAGTTTTACTTGCTAAGTAGACTGGGTGAAAGTTTTTATCATCTTTTTGACCTAAGACAGCTCCAACTGCGAAATCACTTACATCACACATAAGTTCAAACGGAAGATTCCAGTTTGGGCTTACGATCACAGGAGCACATGTGAGTTTCTCTTTCAATAATTTAAATGCTTTTTGACATTTATCATCGAATTCAAATGGAGTATCTTTTTCAAGCAACATAGTTAGAGGTCAGGCAATTTTCAAGAAATATTTAATGAAATGTCGGTAAAAACCGGCATGTTCGAGAAAGCTTCTAACACCTTTGATATTATTAGGGGTGAAAGTTTTGAGATTACGTTGATTTTTGCTTTGTCGACTTCAAGTCCTGCGCTAGACACCTTGTGTCTAAGCACAATTCCTTCTTTGACCATGAAGTGACATTTTTCCTAATTAAGGACAAGATGAGCATCTTTGCAACGGTGGGGCATTTTATCGAGGGCATTTGTCGAAAGTGTCTCCAAAGACGGAGGAATCATCCATGAATACTTCGACAGATTCTTCGATCATGTCATGAAAAATTGCCAACATGCATCTTTGGAATGCGGCTGGGGCATTGCATAGCGCAAAAGGCATTCACCTATAAGCGTATGTTCCGAAGGGACATGTGAATGTTATTTTTCCTTGGTCCATAGAATCGATAGGGATTTGAAAATATCCAGAAAAACCATCAAGGAAACAGAAATATTTATTTCCTGCTAGTCTTTCTTACATTTGCTCCATAAACGGCAATGGAAAATGATCTTTTGTGGTTGCTTCATTGAGTTTACGATAATCGATGCATACTCGCCAACCCGTAACGGTTCTTGCTGGGACAAGTTCATCATTTTTGTTGGTGACGACTGTAATACCACCTTTCTTTGGTACACAGTGAATAGGACTAACCCAAGGACAATCGACAATTGGATAAATAATACCAGTATCCAAGAGTTTCACGATTTCTTTTTTAACAACTTCTTGCATATTGGGATTTAGCCTTCTTTGTTTTTGGACAACTGTTTCTTGTCATCCATAAGTTGTATCTCGTGTTTACAGAATGATGGACAGATACCAGGAATGTCTATTGTTTTCCAAGCAAAGGCTTCCTTATGTTTTTTAAGGACGGATACAAGTTTGCTTTTGTTTTGAGCAGAGAGTTTAGATGATATGATCACTTGAAGAAAATATGGTTCTTCCAGGAATACATATTCCAAATTATCAGGAAGGGGTTTAAGTTCAAGATCCGTAGGAGGTTCTTCGAAAGATGTCTTGATTTTATAATCGGTGTTGATGGTGATTTTCTAGAATGGTGGTTCTTCGGTGTCTGATTCAGATTCAGAATTTTTATGGCATTCATTGCCATGAATTCATCAAATTCGGAAAAGATTTCTTCTTTGAGAAGGGTTCCTTCGATGGAATGAAGGATTTTGCTTCCTTCGTCTAGAAGAGCGTCGAAATCTTCTTCTAAGATTTCAACGATACTAAAACATGTATCATCATTTAAGTAAGAGTGTTTCATCGCAGAGTCGATATTAAAGATCATTCGTTTAGTCCCAACTCCAAGATTAAGTTGTTTCTGTTTAACTCAAATAACTGCATCAGCAGTGTGAAGAAAAGGTCATCCTAAGATGAGGGGAACTTTGCTATCTTCTTCTATTTTGAGAATAATGAAATTGGCAGGAAAGGTAAATTTACCAACTTTAATGAGCATATTCTCAGCTATTCCAACAGGGTATTGGAATGATCTGTCGGCTAATCTTACGCTCATTTTGGTAGGTTTAATAGTTTTGAGAGATAATTTCGCATATAAGGAATATGGCATAAGGTTAATGCTAGCACCAAGATCGGCCAAAGCATTGCGGGAGAAAGTTTTGTTGAAATTACATGGAATAAGAAAACTTCATGGGTCTCCGAGTTTTGGTAGAACTTTATTTTAAATCATTGCTGAACTTTCATCGCACAAGAAAGTGGCAGACTTTATTTTTTAAATTTTATGTTTGTTGCTTATGAGTTCTTTGAGGAATTTGCCATAGTTAGGCATCCCTACTAAGACGTTAACAAGAGGTGCGTTGATTTTGACGGATCAGATCATGTCGAGAAATTTTCCGTATTGGGCCTCCATTTTTTCTTTTCTAAGGCGTTGAGGATACAGGATCTTCGGTTTGTATGGTTTTGGCAACGGTGTTTCTTTGACTAGTTTTGTAGGTTGAGTTTTTGGTTGTGGTGTAGATTCATCGTCTTCATCATCACTATTGAAGTTGATAGGATTTTCGGAATTATTTTGTTGACCATCCATGTTATCCGGTGGTTTATAGGTTTTACCACTTCTTGTGAATACGACATTCACATGATCATTACGAGCTTGCGGTGGTTGGTAAGCTTTAGAGTTTCCACCTCGTGGGTTTGGTTGAGTGTTGCTTGGAAGAGATCCAGAAGGTCATCCAGATTGCTTGTCAGCGACTCTGTCGAACTTGGCTTCGAG
Organism: Tanacetum coccineum; assembly: GCA_026074375.1. Taxonomy (NCBI): domain Eukaryota; kingdom Viridiplantae; phylum Streptophyta; class Magnoliopsida; order Asterales; family Asteraceae; genus Tanacetum; species Tanacetum coccineum. Next base: position 37,888 of record BQNB010049681.1, on the reverse strand, counting down.
GTTTTGGATTAAAGCTTGATGATTTTTGGCTACTGTTTCGAATTGATTTTTGAGGTCCATGAATGTTTCTTTGACAAAAGCGTTGGTTGATTGTTGAGATTTCATGAAATCGTTGAATTGTTTTTGAAGATCGTACAGTTTATCATCGGTGTTGGATTGGTAGTTGTCTCGATTGTAATAATTCCATCCGCTTGAATGCCATTTATCGCGATTCGAGTCTCGATCACGGTAATCGTTGTAAAAATAAGTCTTACGGAAAGTTTGCATGAATTTAGCCTCTTCTTCACAGGACATAGGTATGTCATCATCGTTAAGATCAGGGGTTGGTTGATTTGCATGAGATTGGAGTTCTTTGTACTGAGCATCCATTTTTATGATCATGGCATCCATTTGGGCCATAATTTTGTCAGTGTCGGTATTACTGCTACCTTCATCGGTGAAAGCAATGATTTTCTTAAGAGATGATTTGGTTTTTTTGATTTTTAGCCCAATCGAGCTTGGGTAGGACTTTATCTTCGAGAAGCTGATAAGCTTGATTTGGTGTTTTGTAGAGAAAAATACCACCAGCTGCGGCATTTAGAACTTCTTAGGTTATTTCGCTGAGACCATGATAAAAGATTTTGATGATATTGCCTTTGGACAAGTTATGACCATGGCAGTTTCGGAGCATTTCCTTCATACGAAGCTAAGCATTGGTTAGAGATTCGTTTTCATGTTAAGAAAAGGCATGGATTTCTCCGAGGAGTCGGTCAAAAAGAGCTAAGGGAAATAATTAGCTAATGAAAGCAGTTTGAAGTTCATCCCACGTTTTGATAGTCTCTTCGTTGAGTTCGTCCATCCATGTGTTTGCTTCTCTAGTGAGTGATAGGGGAAACATCATCAGGCGGACAACTTCATTCTTGGTATCTCTGTATTTAAACATATCGCAAATTCTGAGGAATTCATGAATGTGTTTATGAGGATCGGTTTTGGTTCTACCATCAAATTGGTTTCCTTTGACGAGAGTCAAGTAGTTACCTTTAATGGCAAATTCATTTACGATTTCAGGAATAGTGACTGAGGAACCGGGAGTCAGAGCGACAACATGGTCGGCAGCCCACATGGGTTCATCATCTATTGGATCGTAATTTTGAAGAATATCAAGAAAGTGACAGAAGTAACTGATGTCAAGAATTGACGGATAGACAATTCTCGGGTGTTGAGGCGGATTGTTTCTGTGATCGTATGGAACTCTTCTGTTTCATTGACGAAGTCTTCGATTCAGAGTGCGTTCAGGTTCGGGTAAAGGTTCAACAAGTTCAGAATTGGAAGCACGTGTATGCATCCAAAGGAGAAATTTTTTTGGGTCAGTTAACCAGAAAACTATACGGCGATTTTTAAAAAAGATGGAGAGTTAAAGTAATTTTCCAGAGTTGACTATAGAATAGCTTAAAAAATCCCTTTCAGCGGAGCCAAAAACTCTGATGTGTTTCAAAAGCTTTAAATTTATAATGACTCAAAATACCAATTTTATTATAGGGAAACACACAGGTAAAAGTATAACCTACATACGTAGTATAATCTTTTTAAGTAAGACCAGGTCGTCCACAGGGATTTGAGTAGTATTCAAATAATTAGAAGAGAATAAACTTTAACAATTTTGTAAATAACTTTTTACTAGTAATAATAAAGATGACTACTCGGATAGTTGAAAATAATTTATAAGTGTTAGAAATGATTAAGACCTCGAAGATGGAACCTTAACTTATAAAAAAGGATTTCGTAAGAAAACATTTTCACAAATTAACTTGATTAACTTAAGACTTATATTTAGTTAACTAGACCAAATGTGTCACCCAAATAATTTAGTTTCTAATATATCAAAGCTTATTTTGTTTATTAGTTTACGAAAGTGGATTTCTCGACACAGACGTTAAAGATCATAGACAAATCTTTAAAACCACATAGATCATAACGGTTCTTTCAACCTATACCGATATGATAATATAATCTAAGTTTGATAAGCAAAAATTGATAAGATAGGTTATAATAGGATTGTAACATAAGCTTGAGATTAAAGAGATCACGATCATACCAAACACTTATTCATTATCATAACATCACCGAGTAGTCATGAGAGATTTAGCCTCTCATGGCTAAGGATTTCATAACATAACTTGATTTAATAACAATCTTTATAATTTCACTAAACTAGTATGGTATTCTTCCTCGTTCTTAGTTGTTTGATCTTGATTCTTCAAAGGATATGGTGTTTATGCTTGAAGAATACTTGGAAAGGGTTTATGAGGGAGATTAGTGTGTGTGAGTTAATGAAGAGATTATGGGATGATTTGTGAATGAAAATTCGGCCTCTATTTATAGGCTGAGTGAGGGTGAAAGTGCGGCGCACAAAGGAATTTATGCGGCGTACTTGGTAATTAAATGCAAGGGAATTAAATGTTTAGTGAAGAAGTGCAGCGCACACAAGAAATTGTGCTGCATACTTGGGGTATTAATGTAGTAGCATTTAAGTCTTTATTTATTCTTCATTGTCAGATAGAAAGCGCAGCGTACAAAGGAAATTGTACGGCGTACTAGTGGAGTTAATGCGTTCAATTGACTAAGTCTTTAATTCCATTGACTTGATAGGAAGTGCGACGCACAAGGGATAAGTGTGGCGCACATTTTCACTTTTGAGTTTGATTCATTATCTTTTCTTGTATATTGTGTTTCTGAAGTATAATTACTCGATCTTTGTTGTGTTTGAGCTCGTGATATCTTCAAGTGAACCTGCACATATTTCATGCTATTAAGTATCAAAAGTTCACGAGAAATGATTAAATATATACAAATAACGCCACCGAAAACATGTATAATTTAGGCGTTATCATCGTTCCTTCTTTGATTTCCACTTTTTTGCTTGCTCCGATGGATGTCCCTTACCAGGTGAGTTAACTTTCCTGTTGCTACAACTTCATCAATCTGCTTTTTTAACTGGTAGCAATCATTAGTATTGTGTCCCCTATCCCCGTGGTAATCACAAAATTTGTTTAAGTTTTGCTTTTTTGGAATTCTGATCAAGGGTGGTAGTTTTGGGAAACTTATGCCTTCCATGGTCAAGATTTCCTTTGGAGTTTTCAAGAGTGGAGTGAAAGTATCCCTTATGGGGTAGGGCATATACACTCCTACATTTCTTCGCACCTCCCTTGGTTCATTCATGTTTATTGCCTTTTCTTGTCCTCCGTACCAGATCGGACGAGTGTTTCCTTTATCTCCCTGAAAAGGACGGACAATCTCTGCCGAACCTGTAGCCATTTCTCCTCGAATGAAAGCTCCGACCCTTTCGAACATTTCATCCACCGTCTTAAGAATTTTGTCATTGAGATTTTTTGCAAGATTTGTGTGGCCATGGCCATGCATGAAAGCTAAGATGTGTAGAACCGGGGAACCCCTTTTAGGTGCAAACTTTTAGACTTGAATCGATCCATAAAAGTTTGTAGGCTCTCATTCTGTCTCCTCTTGATGCCGTGAATCTATGTAGGGTCTTTGGCATATCTTTTTTGTTGTGTAAATTCTTCCAATAACTTCTGGCTTAACTCCTCAAAACTGTCCACACTTTTGGGGTCAAAATCGTCGAACCAGTTCCTTGCCGTTCAATCTAAGGTTTGGCAGAACATTTTGAACCAGATGAGCATCGGCCATTCCTCTTGCTCAGTTGCAGCTGAGAAGATGCTTAAATGATCCTCCAGATCTTTGTTTCCTTCATAAACCCTGATGTTTCTAGGGAGCTTGGCCCTCCGGTGGTATTTGAAACGGGTGATTCTTGGGGTAAAAGGAGTGGGTTTGGGTCTTTTATAGAGTGAATTCAAATCTTCATACGCACCTACCGAACCTTCATCGTACTCTGAGTCTATGCTTGTTTCTTAGTATTCTGACCTTCTTTCTCTGGGCTTGGATTTTTTCCTTCTGGCTTTTTCCTTAGTTCGGCTTTGGTTCTCCAGCCTTTTTTGACCTTTTTGGGCGTGATGGTTCTTTGTCTTTGGGGAGACCCTTCTGACCTTTACCGGTGGAATGGGCTTTACCGCGCGTGTCAGATGTGCTGGTAGACTCGAGAGTCAATCGATCGAAAAAGCTCCTTGTCATTGACCTATCTAGAGCTTCTTTCTTAGAGTCGACGTAAACAAGTTTTTTTGGTGTTGCCTTTGCCTTAGCTTGATGGTCCCGCTCCTTAATCGTTATTCTCAATACGTTAATGTTTTCCTTAATGAAATCCAGAGAAGGAGAGGGGGTTGTTTAGGTCTGAGAGATTGTTTCGGTGGGCCCTTTTTTGGTTTCCACTCCCGCGTCTCTCATCTCTGTCCCTCGGACCTCCTCTTCCATTAGTTGCGAGTCAACCATGTTTTTCGCTTTCTTTCTACTCAGGTAGATTAGGACAAGGGTCCCATGGATGGCGCCAAATGTGGAGGTAATTTTACATGGGCTACTCGAGCTTGGTGAAAAGACCTCAATCTTTGTGAATATGTGGGTCAACTTAGCTTCTCCGGAGCTTACTCATTCGTATCCTAGCAGAAAATAAGAAAGAGCACCGTTAGCTCGTCCAGGGGTGTTAACCTGAGACCGACTCCGGCGCAAGAGTAAGTATATGGATATGAGATACTTTGCGGAGAATATGTAAGGTGTGGTCCGAAATAGATGTTATCTCCCGACTTGGGGAAATAAGCTCCCCTCTTTATACTGTTTGGAGTTCACTACAAGATATAACTGTAGGGCTTTTCCTTAGTACTATTGTCGGCTACGTGTCATTCCAGGGATAGTGGTCCTCGGTAAGGACTGTATCTTTGTCGAGTTGTCCTTTGATACCGCTATGCTAGGACGGAGCTAATGACTCCAGACCTGACATGACCTTTGACACACCAGCTTCTCTGGAGTTCTCTCGGTTACTCTGGACCTAACATGTCCTCTGACTTGCTAGCTTCTTTGGAGTACTTATCCGGTTTGGCTCGTGTTAGTTTGGCAGAGGTATTCAAGCTACCATTCTTCTCTGGAAGTTCCGAGGGAGACTATAACTCATCACATATAAAAAATTAGTTAATGTCAAAGTAAAAAATGAAAGATTTCAAAACTTAAAATAAAACATTTATTTAGAGACAAAGAGAGTATCAATTATTAACTTTATTAAAAGGCAGTACCAGGTCAATTAATGCATTTAATGCCAACCAACCTGACCTGGCTGTTTCTGATGGGTTTGGCAGGTTCCGGCGGGTTTACCCGATCCATCTTTTTTTTTATTAAATGCATTTATTGGTCTTTCCACGTGTCCTTCCACAAAACAAAAAAAACATAGCACCCATGGTTTCTATCTCTCTATCTCTAAAACGTTGGTACCACCGATAGTTTTTCTTTCTCTTTCTCTCTCTAAGATTTGTATCTCGCCGGAAACCTAAATCAAGAAATCAGTTATCATCCTAATAATTAAAAAGTATTAATTATCATCCTTTGATTTCGTACTGTATTTTCCATAATCTTGAGACTTTTTCTTTTTCATTATTTAATTTCCATTGAAGTTATTCAGATTAAATTATATGTTGATGCTTATTTGCAGGTATTGATATTGTTTAGTCAATGGATCATCGAAGGTTCGAACATCAGAGGAAGACAACAACATAAACTAAATCTGGTCAGTTATATTTGGTAATTGTTTTAAAGTTAATATAATTTTTGTAATGCAAGATTCTGACTTTATAAAGGGTTTTAGAGTTGCTTATGTTTCTGCTTATAGTCTTTTGTAGGTCCATTATTTATGTATTTAGGTTTAATGAAGCTTGAAAATATTAGGTATATTGAAATTTAGAAATTAGGCGAAACCATCTGCGTAAATTATATACGTCAATAGTATCGCAACGAGTGTGTACCTAATATATTCATGATTAGGGTGTGTTCGGTTTAGCTTACTTAGCCGGCTTATGGCCTTATTTCAATTTGGAAAAGCCAAAAAGGTCACTTTTTAGAGCTTATGAGTTTGTCAACTTGAGCTAAGCTAACTATACAGTCGTACACCCTGTTTACGATAGGCAAATAGGAATTCTATTTTTAGTAGTTTGTATAGTTGGTTGCAATTTTATGTTGATTGCATGTTTTATATATGTTTGATTGAAAAAATTCATTGTATCTGCCTATCTAACAAACTGTTTTCATAAATATTAGTAGTCATGAAATGAGATAGTAGCTATGTGAATGGGATAAGCAATAACGTATGATCAAACATGTATGTGTGATTGGTGTATGTGCGTGTTTTATATAATGCAGTGACTGCATCATTTTTTATCCGTGCATTTCTTATATTTTAGCGAAGATTTTTTCTTCTGATTGGCGGGACTGTTTCAATCGAAGCACCTTACATGGGCCGTGATATCCGTGTTGCTGATAGAATCTTTGACAAAGGTTTGTGGGATTTCTCTATTGTTTCATCGCTGTTAGGTTTGTCTGATTTATTTTAAACATATTTTATTTAACACAATGCTGTTTAGGGGCAGCGTCATATGTGCCTGGATTTTCTTCAAAGTGGGGGAAATGAACGGCTGAGTATGAGCTCTATTCTCATGTCTTCCAAATACGTCCTTAGTCTGCTACGCGTATTGGCAACCCACAAGGATCCAGTGATTGTACAGATGTCGAGGTTGCTACGTCTGTTGATGGCGGCCATATACAGAATGCTCAAACAGTCAACGCCGGTCCTAAAGGTTTGTGGCTTTCGTGTGGTGTTTCATTACTGATATTTTTCACACTTCCATTTTGAGTTTTGGTTTCCCGGTTAATGTTTTTTAGGAGCAGAAATAGATGTGCGCGAAGTGTCACATAATAAAGTAATCTGCGACTGAAAGTTTTTTTCTGTCTTTTACTCTAACGGCATACCCATTTTAAACAGGTTGGATGGAAAAGAAGTCATGGTGGATAACAGATACATCAAGGCTAACTACCCACTCCTCGTAAGGTTATCTACTTCTGACACCCACAACTCTCTTCGAAATACAATAAAGCTAGAAAAATGGAAGGGTTGGACGGGTTGGGTAACTGTCAAACTGGTAAAGAAATTATGGCTCGAAATGGGTCAGGTTGGGTTGACTTCAAACAGTCTGTCCAAATTTTTAAGTAGGTTTTCCCGTAAATTCTCCAATGAGAATAAAGAAAGCTTTTGGGTTGTTTGGCTTCGGTTAAGTTTCTTCAAGAAAAGTTACAGGTAAAGTTTATTTATTGCTTATTTTGTTATTTTATTTGACTTCTAAAAAATTCAAAAACTCTAATGGACACGAAAAGTTACGGCTTGAGCTGTCAAGAGATGAAAATTGCAATATAAAATACACAGATGTTGCTCATATTAATTTGGTCGATCAGTTTCTTTTGTATCATTGCAGCATTATATTATTTTTATATTTAATATTTTCACGTCTCATGTTTGCTTATTTGTAAACATTGTTTATTGTTTAGAAGAATATAGAGGGGAAGTTTCAATTAGAAGCCTGTTTATCCCGCTTTTGGCCTTATTTGATTTTAGAAAAAAAGCCTACCGTCTCACATGTAAGACCCCTAACTTTTAAATACTTCCCATTGGTGATCAAGAAACTTGGAAGGTGTTTCAATGATTTTTAGGTATTTGCAAAATCTGATCTTGGGTAGAGTTTATCAGTACCGTTCTTCCCGTTGCAGCGTCCTTTTCCATCTAAAGCATTCTTCCTGATGAGGCATTCTTTTCCAGATCTGGAAAGGTGGGTATCAGGTAATACGAACATTCTGTATTTTGGACACGACATGTTTAAGGCAGATGGTGTGTATGTACATAACAATAAATTTTCTTCAATATTAAAAGAACCGACTGCAATATATAATGAAATGGATTACTTTAATATGCAACAGGTAGTTTTAGCTAGATGTAAATGGAACTTCGTCATGCAGCTTTGCGATGAAAAGTGAATTGTTTGACATGATCATACAGAGAGGATTGGGGTTGCTGACAAACAGAAGCTTTTAAGGGGTGATTGGGACGTCTTAAGGGACGTTTGGGACTGACTTATGGGTCTTTTCAATTGGTGTTTACGGTTGCAGCAAGGCTGCTGTTTCAAACGTTGTTTTAGAGGTACGGATCCAAAAAATGGCAACTAATAATACTGGATTCTGGTGTTTAGGGATGGTGCCAAACATCAGCTTTAAAGGGTGTTTCGATTTGCATAAAAACTCTAATTTAATGGTTTCTTTAGATCACCTGCAAAACTACGGTTTTTAAATGTTTGGTTTTCGACTTATGTTTCATAAGCTCACTTTTTGTGGCTTATTTGAAACTTATATAAGTTCATTGTTTTTAATGTTGTACAAAGTGATTGGGGGCGTACAAATTGCATAATAGGATTTTTCTTTTCACATTTCTGCAGCCTCAAGCTATAATGTTTATGGCTGGAAATGCTCGCTTTGTGACATCATAAAATTGACGTCGACCAATGATACAAGCTCCTATATCTACACGAATGATTCCAAATTCGGAGTAATTGATCTGCTCACTTCTGTTTGCTTTCGATTTGAGTTGTTAGCCAAGGTTCGACCAATTTCTTTATGCTTTGAGAGTGATTTTTTATGTAGACTAAATCCACTAATGTAGTCATACTTCAATGAAGATTTATATATTATAGAGTTTTTAAAAATGCAATCATAGAGTTTAGATCCAGAGATTAACTTCTAAATCTCTGACAGTACACACTTTTTGTCGAAACTGTACTTTAGTTCAGGTTGGGTCGGGTAGTTTATATATAATCAGTGTGTTTTAAATGATTACATTATTTAGTTGTTTACATGTTTTTTGAATTAAATACATAGGTAAAGCACTAGGACTCCATAATAAGGATAAGTATTTACTAGGATATATTGATCTAAAGTTAGTTGTCATTCAGTGCTTTGCATTTATACACTTTGCAATATACTATAGAGTATAATAGTTACCACATCTTAACAAAAAGTCTTGCACTTTGCTGTTTCTTGACCATGATTATGTAGATCATTTATACTTTAGTAGCTTCATTTTATGTGAGGCAAGCTTGATGCATTTTTTCAAATTAGCTAAATGACTTGATGTTAACTTTTTAGTTCGAGACGTTGTTATGTATGCAAGCTAAGTGGAATATTCTGCTACAGGACCACCAATTGAAATTGAGAAAGATCTAACCTGATAAAAGATTGATTAGTGGGCGTTTTGTGAAAATGAAATGAAGTCACGAGGAAGAAGAAAAAGTAAACCATTGTATATGGGTCAAAAGTGGGTTAAAATGACGTTGGATTTTAACTGCTACTGTTTGTAAAAGATGACTTATAAGTGAATAATTCTTTATAACCCTGCGATCCGCAATGGAGACACCGTACGTTGCGACTGGTGTAATCAGTGGCGGTGCCAGAAAACGTAATCGAATGGGGCAATAGTTGATAAAAATAATTCGATAAAGGGTAAACAAAATTGATAAAAAATAAAATGGGTCAGGTTGGTTAATCGTTTACACATGCTTATAAATTTGCTTGTGTCAAAGTTCTTAACCTTTACTAGTTGCTTATATATGCTTATAAACTATGGCATGCATGTTTTTGTAACATAATTATTTCGAGAAGAAATGCAATCCTTAAAATTGAAACTTAATTTTGAACCGTAAGAAAAGCATTAACCTAGCAGGCCTATAGGTCAAAGTGGACGATAAAGGTACAAAAGCAGGTTCACATATTTGTAAATAGTATACAAAATTTAAAAATTACAATTTCTAAATTAAAAGTAACAAAATAAATAAAGTACACATTTAATTAAATTTAATAGTACCCACTTGCTTCTTCCTCATCCTTCCAACATTGCTTTTCCTATCTCTACCAACAGCCAACGGGTGAAAAGAAAATAACTTTGAAGATTAAATTGATGATATATTTTGTTTGAAGGGGGCATTTTACTTTCTATGTTGAGGGCACTACTAATTTTTGCACTTAAATTAGCCAGTTTTCCTAGTGTTTCAGTTGTTCTCGTCAAGCTTTAATGGGGGCCTTTCCCCCCACCACCTTCAAGGTGGCTCCGCCCCTGCTGGTGTTTATGCATAAGTTGATGTGGTTTAAAAAAAATTTCATTTTGGATGGATTTTAGTGTATTTCATTTTTTGATATGGCTGTAATGCTTTTGTAGATGTGTACTACAGTATATGATTTGTGTTAATGTGATCACGTATTGGCTCTATAGAGATGAACTAACATAACGTTTAAAACAACAAAACTAATGGAGACATGATTCAGCCAAGGACATCCTGGCTCCTTGCTAATGGTTTCCACCAACTTATATACCCCATTAACTGCTGTAATAGAATATGTCAACGTTAAACATGCATAAAAATGATCTGAATTTACAACCGAGAATTTACAACCGAATGATAGGAAATGCTTTATACAAAACACTCTATAGCAAAGTGCGGGTATCAAACCTCATTACTGATCATATTCGGAAACAACATTACACTGCTTCCTTGTGACATGCAACCGGAAACTTCTACTATATTAGCTAACTCTAAAAATGATAGGAAACGTTATACGAAAAAATGTTCTTCGTTATATAAGTATTTTTCTTTATTTGTTTATATATATGATTACATGCATATGTAAAAGGCCGTGAAGGAAAAGGAAACCGCTTTACCTATCAAAATTCTTTACGAAAAGAATTATGCCCGAATATCGATACTTTCATGTACTTATATTTCAAAAAGCTGAATTTAAAAGATGCAGACAATTTTTAAGCTATGAATAAAAAAGATAGAAAAAACTTAAGCGATTCTCCACTACCTAATTGTAAATTTTAATGCAAATTCACTATGGTATGCCTTTTTTCTTCTTTTGAATCTACAGAAATTCAAAATCGGTAACTTTATTAAAGTTTTCAAAACTAAAGTTTCTCTTGAAAGCCAAACAAAGAGCTTATAATTCTCAATGACGTTAAGCTTTTTCTTCCAATCAAATTAGTAATTCGATTATTTGAGTGGCATGTAACATGTGAACCCATTTAACACTCCCACGATAAGTGATTTTTCTTTTGCTCCAGCTCCTTGCTACGGTGCTTAAACTAACTAGTCTTTCCTTATCTAATGGTTTATTTATTTTAAGATAAAGAATGCATCTAGTGATCACTGGATTCCTATACCAACTCCCACTTTTCGTAACAACCCATGGACTCATTTGGATAAAAAAAATCCTTATTCTCAACATTTTTTAGGTTAATCAATACATCTTAAAGTCTGTTCAAAAAAAATAAAAAAATACATCCTAAAGTCGAGTCCTGAACTAGAAAAGTATTAGTAATTAGTTACTTATTCTTGAAATTAATTTATATATTATAAGTATAGTTTTCAGATAAGTAATTAGTTACTTATTCTTGTAATTGATTTATATATTATAAGTATAGTTTTAAGAGGCTATTTTTTTCAACCCCCAAACTTTTATTGATAAACACCAACCTAGCGAGAAGCCGAGAAGCTAGGTACAAGGTATTAAATCAATCAGGTCGAACCAGAACACAATAACTGATCACCCAATCACGTACTAGAAGCAACAATTATTTTCATTTTTAGGTTTAAACATATTAACGTGATATAGACAAAAGTCGTCATGACGAAATATATAATCAATGAATATAAAAGAAGGGAATGAGACGGCTTTTGAAACATACATTCATAAATGTTATAAGCTTATACTTGTATCTTAGTACTCACTTATCACTAGATTATTCAACTACTACAAGTCTACAAGCATTATTTGAATATTCATAATAAAACGGCTAGATCCTCTTTGACAATGCACAAACTACAAATATCTTTCTCAAGAAAACGATTACAACACCCAATATCGAGACACCCATATATACAGTAAATACTAATACTCCACGACAACAATAACAATACATAATTTTGCCAAAACTAGATATGAGTAGGGTAAGATATAGACGGTCACAAGTCACAACTTTGTTGTAAGACTTGGTATAATAAAGAGAATCCAATGCATCATTCACCGTGTAAAAATTATAAATTCAATCACAACACCTCTACTAAATCATCCAACCAACCACCCCTTTGACGATTTTATTACTTAATCAAAGCTATAGTTGATGAGTCTATAATTGTGTAGTCACCTTACAATTACAAGATAAAAGTATTGTCCTCAAACGAGTGCAATACCAGAAAGATACAAGATCACACTTACAATGAACCTCACTACAAATCACTCAATGAACACCTAACAATATCATACTATAGATCAAGATGATCTAATACAAACTAATACTGCATATGATTTCTTCTTGGGAAAGCGGGTAGCCTACCATGTTGTTGCTAACTATGTTAGGAACACTTGGGGTAAATATGGCCTGGTTCGATCAATGTTTAGCTCGTCTACCGGGCTATTCTCCTTTCAATTTAGCTCCATAGACGATTTGGATACAATGCTTGAAAATGGTCCGTGGTTTATTCACAATAATCCATTTATTCTGAAAAAATGGCACCTGGGTGAGAACTTATTAAGAGAAGATATTAGTACTATTCCAGTTTGGGTTAAACTTCATGGTGTCCCTGTTACGGCGTTTAGCGAGGACGGATTGAGTGTCATTGCTACTAAACTTGGTACTCCTTTAATGCTTGACTCTTATACATCTAATATGTGCATGCAATCCTGGGGCTGGTCAAGCTATGCTAGAGCTATGATTGAGCTTCGTGTTGATGTGGAGTTAAAAGATAACATTGTGGCGGCTATGCCTAAAATTACCGAGGAGGGCTACTATACATGTAATATTCATGTTGAGTATGAGTGGAAACCTTCTCGGTGTGCATGTTGTAAGGTTTTTGGCCATGTTCAAAAGGAATGTCCTAAGAATATAGGTGCTAGTAAAACCCCGTATTTAAGGTCACTACTTAATTTGAATTTATAATTAATTTTTAAATTCTAAATAATTCATTTTATTATCTTAATCGATTTTTATCAAAATCGTTAATTTTAAAACCCTCGCGAATCTACGATTTAAAGTTTATCCGTTTTAACGATCGAGAAACCAACGAATCCGTATTCAGGCCTTGAGTGCCTAATTATTTTTATTTTTATAATATTAGTCTTTCCTCGTGTTTTAAATTGCACCTAGACGAAAATCGTGTTTTAAGAAAAAGTATCGGGCTAAGAAAGGATTTAGGGCCCGAGATTAATAAGTAATGTTAATTAGACAAGAATTGGCCAAAGTCCACTCCCTTCCCTCTC